>JAGVVM010002475.1:0-21996 GCA_019149425.1 Psidium friedrichsthalianum
TTGTCCCTAATTCATGATCGCGAGTGAGCCCAGCCAGCAAGCCAAACACTCATGTAGGTTAAGTATACACGTAGGTAAAACATAAGGTTAAACTCAATTGAAAGATTTCAACGGCAAATAGTTTTGCAAGTATCAAAAAATTTGGAATTAATTAAACAATGATATTGTATTTTGAAGGAGAATAATCTTGGCTAATGTTAAAGACGAGCCTGCATTTTTAAAAAACTATCATATAGACACGACTGACAAAAAAATTCAAAAATACGTTACATAAAATATCAATTGCACTCGTAATTATGTCTAATCTTCAATATTTTTATTGCATATATAATTGCAATCTCTAAACATTTTAACCCTAGTTAGCTTAAATTGATTCCATAAAACTCCATTTAATTACTGCGCTTACCAAGCGAAATTATTGATAATATGATAACCACAACGATTTATATTCATGCGCCACCAGGCCATTACTGCATTGTTACGACACTTTTGAATAATATTTTATTACTTTATCACAATTATAGTAGTAACTTATTAATTAATATATCATCTTATTTAACTAACTGCATTCCTATACTATCTACTCTTTTAGCTTTTTATTTTTATTTGCCCCCTTTCCCCCGCCAATCATCATTGGGCCCTCTTCGTCCATGGCCCGAACATGCAAGGTCCTTAGCTTTAGGGTGAGACGGCCCCTAATTCCTTAGCCAAGGCGCAGCCAAGGCCAGCAAAGATCGTAGCCATTGACAAGGCCACCTCGTAATGCGGCAAGAGAAGTGAAAAAGCGAAAAAAAAAATCAAAAAATAAAATAAAATAATAGTCAAAAAAATAAGAAAAAACAAGCCGAATAAGCTCAAAATAAAATTAACCCTAAAAAATATATAATGAATTTAAAGATTCAATATGATAAAATTAAAGATTTATGGCATTGAACGATAAAAATGCCAATAGCGTTTAGAACGTTTTAGCATAATTTTTAACAATGTTTAAAATGCCTAGGGCAAATACACCCCCCCAGACAACATTACGCACTAACATATAATGCCCCACACCTCCACAATAAGTTTTTAAGGGAAACAAAGTAGAGTGCATCATAAATCAAATAAGAGAATTAAATTAGATACTCTCATCACCCTAACACAGATGAATAAACGAGTACCCTATACGTTCTTCAAAAAGCCGCATACCCGCGTCAGCACAAAAAAACAACACACACACACACACTGAAGTATAAAGCCATAGATATTGCCAATTACATATATTTCTGTTAGCCCTTCTATAAAAAAAAAGGAGAAATGGACATTGTACTTCTGTTAAAGCAAACTGAAAAGGATAGATACTCTTAACATAGATCACCCGAGACAAGCCTTACAATAAAATTAATTAATGAAAAAAATACGCCATAAGTTAACGCATGCACAAGGAAACGAAGCACTATTAAGAATATCTACAAAATCGATTAGTACTGAGGTGACCGCCCTACAAAAATATAGCTGGCGTCGCACCGATGCTAGCAGAATCAAAATGGCACTCTTAATATAAACAAACATACTAGTAGAAAATAAAGAGCAAATGACAATGCACGATCATATCTCGAACAATTTTAACAGAAGCAAGATAATTTAGCGCAAATATAATCGACCACAAATGCAAATTCACACGAATGGCCTCCCGTGTATCACAAGCTTTCCGTTAAACAGATTCGCTATTTTTTTTTTATAGTTTTTTTTTATTTATTTTATTTTTTTTTTTTTTTTTTTTTTTTTTTTTTTCTTTTCTTTTCTTCTTTGTCTTTCTTTGTTCTTTTTTTTTTTTTTTATAAATTTTTTATTTTTTTTATAATTTTTTTTTTTCTTTTTTTTTTTTGTTCCCTACACGCCCCAGCACCGACTGAAAAGGTATCATGAAGGTTTGTCTACCCTCAGGAGTAATACAACCGGCATCGCAGCCCCAAAGAGCGAAAAACAACACTACCCGAGCCCTCGGCGCGAAACTTGACAAACCCAAGCGCAACATCTTTGCGAAAAACCACCGGAATGAGGAGCGATCTGCAGAAAGAATTCGTTGAAAACTTACGTCTATTGTTTTTTTTTTTTTTTTTTTTTTTTTTTCCCTTCTGCTAGCCCCAGAGGAAGAAAGAGAGCCGAAGACGTCTGCCGCAATTCAGACATGAAAAACTTCAAGGAAGGCAACTATTTATAGAGCAAGGCAGTTTCGCAACAAATCAAAAATTATAAATAGCAGAAAGATCAAAAAGTGCGGTTTTGTTTGTCAGACTACGAGGCCCGTCCTTTTACGATACCTGCCATTCGCGTACAGCAAGGTCGTGCGCCGTGGGTTTTTTGTTTTGGGGTTTTCTTTTTGTCTTGGGGGGAATCGCCCGACCAAAATTGCTAGCCTGCCGTCGCGGCCTGCAGCCGATTTGCACCCTACCATATGCCGGGGGCGAGTGATTAATTGCGACCGCGAGGACATAGCTTCTTGTGGAAATGAATTGCTTACCCTCCAAAAGAGTAGGATAACATCCCATATAAAACACAACAAAAGCCATTCTTAGCCTGTGTAATCTATACGTGAGGACTAGTGTTTTTCCACTTGCCCACCTTCACTCAAAAAGTGCCCCTTGAGAATTTCTGTGCCCTATCCCAATTTTCTATTCACCCATATAATTCCAACAGCTACTCGGTTATTACTCATCACACTAAACAACCTAATGTCAATTTCACTCCACAAAAGTATTGTGAAGAGTTTCATGAAAATCCACATGCTGAATAAATTCGCAAAATTTTAATGACCACAGATAAATATATGGATCAAAACCTCTTCCTATTTATTCCCGTTTATCAATTATTTGTTCTAACTATTTAACTTATCAATCACATGCTGTTTAATTTTTATTAGGCGTGAAAATATGGGGCGTAAATTAAAAGTATGTCAAATCATGGCGACTTAGCAGAAGAATCTCTTTAACTTGTTTGCCCAAGGTAGATGTCCTAGGACTAGTGCAAAAAAACAAAAATTCACAGCAAAGATAGAAAGAGAAAAATAAAATTCCAAAAAAAACACAATTAGCCCAATGCGCATAGAAACCCCCCAACTAATAAAGCTATTTGCTAGCGGAAAACGAAAATATACATTGAGCTAGATCAGCGAATCTTTATTTTTGATATTTCAGTACAATTTAAAATTCTACGAGGCAGGCATTTCCAACATGTTTGTAATTCGATACGGATATAGAATAATATCATAAATATATATTAATAATAAGTACTCCCCCCAACAACCCGTACTTTCATAATTTGCTCAGAGATGTTGAACTATGCAACGGTAACAGCGAAAAAGCACTTATAGTGATGTATCGCGCCGTGAATAATTAACCATAAGCGCTCAATTATGCCACAAATACCCAACTGAATTCCCAAAGTATCGACTTCTTTGCCTCTCTGTTCAGCAGCATCAGCCCAAATGCATAGCCCCGGTATACCTCCCTCCAATCTCGACCACCTGCAGCAGCCCATTCTCCGGTGAAGCATCCCCAACAGACTATGTACACACATTCAAATTTCGTTTCCAATAAGCACAAGCTCTCGATCACATCTGCAAGCAGCTCCTTTACTTTCCATATAAGCCCACATCACTCAATATACCTCCAAATTCTGTCTCCTGTGCCCTCCTCAGACCGCACTCTTTTCTTGCCACGCGAGCATCATCAGCCACTCTGCTACTCTGTACTTCACCCACTAAATGCATCTGAGCATACGACCTCGTCTACTTAATGGCTCGACCACACGACCAGAGATCTCAGGCCGACCCTAACTCACGGGGCGAACATTACTGATTTAAGCAGGCTTTCGCAATCAATGCATTCGCCGAGCGAGCGTGACGGGTCTCAATTTTGGAATGCCGGCAGCAGGCAATCTAGTCCGACATGAGCCACACTATTACCTTATTGCTAGGGCTTGACAGTCGTGCGCGACCTTCTCGACGGTGCTGCATGACAGGGCAGGGCAAAGCAGGCAGTCATGGAGAGGTTTCAAGTTATGCACGTTGATCGTTAGTAACGTTCTATGCTTCAGAATGCCTTTTGAGCTAGCTTCTAATGGCATACCAATGCAAGAAGATACTTGACGCATGTTTTTACAAGATCGCTTTGATAAAGAATGCTCATGAAGAAACAGTCCCGTAATCTATGGGAAGTGCATGTACCTTGACTGCCTGCTCATCGAAGAATTTAGCGATTAGACGCTAGATGCGGGATGTGATATGATTTGTGAGATAGAGAGGCTGCAGATTTGAAGCCGGATCATGACCACATTCGCTGTGGTTCGTGTTTGTGGCTCATGACTCGCTTGGTGTGCCTGTAGAGCCATGAAGACCGCTAAACTTAGCCAGCTTGGGCAATGGTCTATCCCAAGAGAGAAATTTCAAAAAGCAGGCAATGCCCGTTTTGCCAACTGCAGCTTGGGTACTGCCCTCTATAAGTTGACATGTATGGCAAGTGTGCGCTGTCTCGCGCCGTGCGCCACTTTTAGTTTTATTTTTTGCACAACGAATGAGTGCAGAGAAGAAATCTTGCGGTTCCTCAACTGTAAGCACCTAGGAACTTGGAGTGCAATGCATCCTGCGCCGGACATGTATGCCCAACATGGCTATGCTAATGAAGCGGGGCGACCTTATGACGCTCTTTTACAAACATAAGAGACCGAAGCAGATACCTACTAGTACGCCCCAAACCTAATGTGACCTTCCTTGCGCTGAAGTTCTCTGTTGACCTTGCTAGCAATGACCCCAGGAATGTTTGTGGATTGAGGGCTACAAGCTACTTCCACAAAATCAAAATAGCCACGTATCATTCATGCAGATATCTAAACCAATGCATGCCGTACATCTATGCGTAGACATATGATGCAGATATTTCCCCGAGGCCCCGCTGCACGGAGCGCGTCTCGCCATATGAGGCCTTATTTTGTTTATAACAAGGAATACCAACGAGGGCGAGTGAACTCTAGTAGTATGCGAGGACGTTAGACTTAGATGCATGCACATTCATGACATTCGAGGACAAAAGTGAAGGTTGAGCACGTAAGCTGAAGCTCACTGCCAAGAGTGCTTCAGAATTGAGAGTTCCGACCCGGAGGGTCCGGCCCTCCGTGAAGTTCATTATGCTGCAAACATGTATGCCTGCATTGCGCTTGGCCGACTGTAGCGGAGAAAGCCAGCCAGCCAAAGACGAGGAGAAGACATGAAAACCAAAGGGGTAAAGAAGCACATAGCAGGGAGGAGTTTGGTATCGAGTTAGGTGCCCCTCATGGTATCCCCCTTATCATAAGTTACGTAATTCTGCGAATGACCTCGGAGTAATTATGAAAGATACTTTTCATATGCTGATGCACTAAGCCTCGCACATGAAAAAAAAAAAACGCTCAATGAATTTTTTTTTTGTAACTAAGTGTAGACATTCTCAGCTATCCAATTGGAAGCTGCTCACGTAAAACTCTCTTTTAAGTAAGTCCTCACAAACTGTTAAAACCTCTTCTAATGATTACTTTCAAGTTATTCT
Source organism: Psidium friedrichsthalianum (assembly GCA_019149425.1). Lineage (NCBI taxonomy): Eukaryota > Viridiplantae > Streptophyta > Magnoliopsida > Myrtales > Myrtaceae > Psidium > Psidium friedrichsthalianum. Next base: position 5,562 of record JAGVVM010002475.1, read on the forward strand.
TTTATTAATGGTTCTTTATGCAGCCTCACTCGTGGCTGCACCCTCCCACCTACTCCGAAAAGACACGATAGCCACATCCAACCATTTTGGTTTAGCGAACATCACTTTAATCAAAGAGAATAGATGCTTGACAGAGTTATGCCCTATCCTAACAACGTGCAACACGCCTTAGGTTCCCCGAGTACACGTGCCATGAAAACTACCACATAACGAACATACAAAAAGCCTCTATTCTCAAGACAAAAAAAAGAAAAAACACCGCGACGCTCCGCAAGCCTCTATAATATTATTTCGCCCATCGTCTCTCGATAATTTATTTTATGTTTCTTCTATTTTTTTTTTTATAGTTTACTCTTAACTAACCTCATGTAATTCTAAGCGCAGATCGACCCTAATAATTTTTAAGGATCATTTTTTTTCAAAAAAACCTGATAAAAGTGAAAGGTACGGAGCGCCATCTCGCCCATGATTAGTTTGCCGACTAACGTTTATCTATTAAGCACCTTTTGCAATACCATATACTAATTGCCGTTTTAATGCCTTGCCCATCTTTAATGAATTTCTCTTTTGCCACCGTATGGCGAATCATCGCGCTTGTAATATCAGCAATATCATAATCTCAGAAGCCGCGACCCCCGTTACTGTACTCGGGGCAGGGCCCCTAAATATTAAGTGGATATCGAAATCGTTTTTGCAAATATAATTGTGAATATAAAGAGATTCTCAAATTTGTCAAGCAGAATAAGTTCAATAGCTAACATTAGCAGAATTCCATAAAATACTAAGTTATAACGAGCATGTTTAGAAGTGAGAGAGAATACTGTACGCACAAGCTTTATATTGGACTCGACTTTGAGCAAGCATCTACGCTCCACCTTTTCCACAATCTAAAGCCGATTGGACTCTGATTTCACTATATAAATCATTTGAAAAGATTGCCATAGAGATGTCACACATTTATCACTCTTGTAAAGCTCATCTCAAAGATATAATTCACTGCTATTATATACTCTTTTCGGAGAACAATGAGACCATAGAATATGAAAAACTCAACTGCTTTAGAAATTGTAAGTTCCTAATCTCACTCACTCTACATTACAGCAGATACTTTCTTTTTATACTCCATTCATCCCTAAAATAACCTTGGATGGTTTGCAAGCGATCACTACTTTTAATTGCCCCCTGATGGACATCATACAATATTCATGCATTGAAAGCCACAAACGATTTTGTGAGCCCACAAAAAACTGTAATAGAGCGCCCACATAAGAATGCCCTCAATTACTAATGGGGGACGTAGCCCTCATCTACTAGTGGAATGACCGTCCCAAGCTATAGCTATATAATACTAATGCGTAAGCCACATACTCTGAGGAAGACGCTTCAACCATAGGTATAGAGAGAACGCAGCAACATCATATCTTCACTCAGACCACCAGAAGATCTAATTTACAGCACAAAATAAAAATAAAATAAACTCAGCGCATGTGCGGTGTAGGGGCTTTAAGATGTGAGACTCCATGGACCAAAGATGTGCTATGCATTCTGGGTAACAAGTCGTTCCTGTCGGTTCTCATTTTGATGATTGAAATGCGCCCTATATGCCCCTGTATTCTTAATGCCCAGAAAGTTGCGACGACCGCAATAAATAGCCTGCTAAAAATTCATTCTCCCTCAAGTATGCTATTCAACAACTATTGGTTGTTGATCGCAGGTGGCTTAATTATTAATAATGGCGACATTTGCTGCGTCTCGCATGAAATTTCTAATTTGCATCCTAATCTCGATTCGTAATTGTTCTCTGCAGTTCTCAGCATACGATTGCGTAATCAGTCGCCCCAGCCTCATTGAGAATGACTATATGCATCTAGGATCATCAAGAATTGTTAAATTAGAGAAGTTATTCAAAGCCTGGCGCCACGGTCTGAATTTGAATCAGATATATGTTTGACAAAAGAAGAGGAAAGAAAAAGGAAGACAAGAAAAAGCAAAGAAAAAGGAGACTCACCCAAAAAAAAAAAAAAGGAAAGACGAAAGAGTAGAAATGCTAAAGAGGAAGAAACGCCACCCGAGAAAAAACGAGAGCTCAAGCCAAAGGAAGAAAAGAATCCTTGGTAGAACCCCCCCCCCCCAGTGCCGAAAAAAGGTCCAGCGAACGAGAACACAGATGCAAAAAAAAACAAGGATTCTGCCGACTATATGGCGCGTTGCCCATGATGATCATAGCACTTTTGTGAACACAGAGCAATATAAATACGGTGCAACTTACAGGCCCCAACTTAATTGAAGATTTCATCGATTCTTGGCCCATAGTCTTTAGATTTTAGCATGACATTATTTGTTATTTTATTTTATTTTGCCTGCCCATCGACATTTCTAGCTCAATTTTATCTTCCAACGGCGCGTACACTATTGATTTTCTTAGAAGATCACATTGCCTTGCAGAATTTTCCTTTTCCTAATTGTGTGCAAAAAATAAAAAAATATCTTTTAGATTCATAGTCAGCTCCCTCGACTTTACTACGCTTTATACCTCGAAAATATTCTGCTGGATGGCGATATTTAGAGCCGCCCTATGAAGGATGCTTTAAGTATCAATTCAGTTGTTTACTCAAAATTGCTGGCTTTAGCTAAAGAAAGGACAGCAGACGTCCGGTTCATGTTATTACTTTCATCCACGGGACTTTCATATTGAATTTTCATAATCATATAGCCTGATTTGTCGACTGCCTAGACACCAAAATCCCTGCCACCAACTGAAGCTCCTGGGCATCTTTCTACATAGAGAAAAAATGCGAATGGGAAAAAGTCACCGATGTGTGGGCCTTGCTTTATTGTGCTGTTGCTCCCTAGCCAAGAATAATATTAGTTATTTTCCGTCTATTTAATTCAATTGTAGGATTTGCTACACAGCCCAGCCATGTACGAGTCTGTTCTGCTTATTCTTATGACTACCAGAGGAAACGACTTTAGCATTGCATTTTTTTCTCTTTTTTTTCTCGTTATCTTGTGATGTTTAGGACTGCCCAGATACTCGAAGCCTTCCTGGCGCATCTTCTGCTGGCAACACAATTTATACAGAGTGTCCCATTTCCTAGCCTTCTCCAACATTCTTATCATAAAAAATGATATACCTTCTTAACCTAAATAAATGATGATACAGGTTTCAAGACCGCCATCACAAACCCAACCAGTGTCCGTATAAGTCATGCATAGCCATGAAGATGTTGCCTAAAAAGCCTCACTAAAGATGTACTTCCCTGCACCTTATTGTTTTGAGCTCAGTGATGACATCTGACTCTATTCATCTAGATTGATAGCGCTCCAATTAGTATAACAACTAGCTCCAATACTGGTTTAGACACATCCTCAGGTCCCATTCTTCAGCAAGCAGGGTTGCAGCTGTTACTGAAGGTTCATTTTTGTTTTAGCAATGACCTCCCCCCGATAGTGACATTCACTATTCTTCAAATTCTAACAAGTAAAATAATAACTAGTGATCAAGATGCTATTAGATTGTACATATATTCATTGGCTTGACACCACACCACTGGATGATTTCACCAACCGCTATAATCCTTCATTTGCGAATGGCCTTCTTCCATCTGAACTTTCTTCACAATCCTCTCGTTCCTTCTCTTTGAAACATGACCTGATTATTATCCTTTTGTTTACATTTTTGTTCAGGTGGGAAGGTAGGCTGGGTACTAAGATGGGGATAGAAAGTTTGGGAAATGTAAATTAAGGAGAATAAACAGATGAGTGGTACATGCCTTACCAAAAAAAAACAGATGAGTGTACATGACTTTTTCCTATCAGAACATCTTTAGGATTGGATAGCTTTTTAGTAGCAATATTTATATAGAAAATGTTTGGAAAAGAATTCTTTGCCGATATATATATATTTTTTTTGACATGGTAACTATATTGCATGTGTTCCTTCAAAGATATGAAAATGCTTTGGCGGTTATGTGGGTTGTTAAGATCCTCTTTTCATGTAAATCCTCATTGAAGTTTTAAGAGTTTCAAGCAGCACATGGTTAAGTTATTGGACAGATCAAGGTCGCCAAGGTAGTTACAACCCGGGCTTCTTCAATCTGGAGAGATGCACTTCTGTCATTTGGTCAGGTATAATGCAAGATGATTACAGTTACTTGACAAATTTGGTCCTAGCTGCTAAAAAGAAGAAGTCGCACATTCCTTGAAGCATTGAACACTTATAAGTCAGTAAATTGCAAGAGACAGTCTGTGTTCTGTTTCCAGTCTTTTGTAGGACTTAGTTAATGATTTGATGATAAAAATTGTGTATAAGTGGAAGGAGAACCTGATTATCAAGGTTAGCGGTTATTCTCCTCTTTCTGTGATAGGTGCATAAATGGATTGAGGTTCTTGCATTAGAAAGAGGTTTGACTCTGTGCTGCACAGAGAAACTTACTTCTTTCGTCTGAAACATGGGAAATATCTAACCATGGACAACCCGAGAAAGAGTTGAATGGTCATGATTTTTCCTTCATCCTTGGTTGGAGGAAACTTCTCTCAACCATGGCCTCCTTTGATTGGTGGGTTACAAGATGGCAGAGTGCCTTATTCCGATTGTGGTATGTGCGTCATATTTCGTCCTTGGCTAGCAATGAGAACTATCATAGGAAAGCTGTCAGTTTTTTCATGCAGCTTTTGGACAAGTTGTTTTTTCCCCCGTCAAATTTGAACCAACTGTTTAGGAGATTAACATCAAATCTTACTCTCGGTTGCTCATGCTTGCAACATTTTAGTTTCGCAAGTAACTGTCCATTTTGTAGCTTAAATGAGCGTCTTGTTGGTTTCCAGCAATGAGGTTACCGTACTTTGTAAATGGTTTTTAGCTATATCTAACAGATTGATCTCCATTTTCTTATTCATGCGCACAGAAAAAATTAATCTATAACGCTTGGGAATGTATTCTTTATTGACAATATTAACTTATGGAAACTTTTGCAGAGATGAGTTGGGTCATTTTGTTGCTGATGCCTAAACTGTCTTAAAATGGAAGGTTCCTCTAACCTGAGGGTTTGGTCGTTAGCTCGTCAAGTGTTTCTACACGATGGCTTTTTGATCATTGCTCCATCTCAAAGATGGTGATTGCATCCCCATGTTCTAGGATCTCTACTCTGTACCATGCATATTTATTCTTCTTCCTTTGATAGATGTAACAAACGATGCTGACTCATGTTCACATTCGTATAGGTTTTTAACTGCCCCAAGCTAAAAGAAACTTCCTTGGATTTCTCCGCAATCGAAATGATTGTATAGATTTGATTGGCATGGTTGATGGTCCGGGAAGGATTTGTCCAAAGTAATTTTTTATTGCTTCGGTTCCTCTTTCCATGCTGATGTTTTAGCTGGTACAGGTTCAAATTTAAAGTCCGTTCAGAGCAATTTGGTCAATAACCGCTTGAAATAGGCATTTATTTCCTTCTTTAAACTCAAGAGCATCGTAATCTCTTGTTCCCCAAAAGAGCATTGAAGCATCGTCAATTAGATACAGCTTTGATGAAAACTGCTTAATTGATCTTTGTACAGGGGTTTGCGAATGCTATCACTTGTGTTGGATCAAAACCACTGATGCATCTGTTGCCGCTTAACAAATGTTGCATCCTTCTCTCACAGTTACGTTTTTGTTTTGATTACATTCTACTTTGTTTTTGTGCTGTGTCGCGAACTAAAAATTTCGATCGATGAAAAATTTTCAAGTTAACGGATTATCAGGTTAATTAGATTATCTAACCTAATACGGACTCTCCTAGCCCTATCGAATCACAACTTTGATTTTTTTTTAATCACATGATTTTAGAATTTGGAGTCGGCACTAATCATTTTTTGATAGGTCGATTAGAAACCTAAGTAAATTAACGGGAGAACTAAATTATTTCACGAGCTAGAGATTATGAGTTCGGGGACTTGTTACACTAGTTAATTAAAACTAATGCCCTTTCGGTACATTAATTTCATGGATATCCTAATTTGGCAACTCAGGCTTGGTTTACTCGTCAGGCTCTAGTGAGATGTTCTCTATTTTTTTTTTTACTTTTTAGATGGAATGCATGGATGGTAATGGGTGCATGGATAAACAAACGTGAATATGTAAATATAGACATGCGAAAGTATACATGCGAACATAGACATCCAATCATGAACATGCGAGCATAGATATACAAATATGACATGCAAACGTGAACATACATTACATGCGAACGTGGACAACACAAATACGGCATATGAACATAGACATGAGGATGCGACATACGAATAAATCATCAAAAATAGGATTGGCTAGTCAAAACGACCCGTTTCCTAATTTTTGGGATTTTTCTGAATTTCCTGAAATTTTTCAATACAATTTACCTATGAAGGGAAAAATCGTCATTTTTGAAAAGATCAGGAAGGAAAATCATCAAAATAGGATTGATCAGTCGAAATGACCCGTTTCTTAATTTTTGGGATTTTTTCTGAATTTCCTGAAATTTTTCAAGACAATTTGCTTATGTAGGGCAAAATCGTCATTTTGAAAAGATTAGGAAGGGAAATAAAAAAAATAGGATTGGCCAGTCGAAATGACTCGTTTCCTAGTTTTTGGGATTTTTCTTTTGAAATTTTTTTGTTTTGCATGAACATGTATGAATTAATGACAATACGAAAACGTATGCGGTATGGTAAAGTATGCATGAGCTATACTATATGAAATGCACATGAATGACATTTCTTTTTTTATATTTTCGAATGCTTGGGCTTCCCATTTTGGGTTTAATGTACAGAAATTAAATTACAAAAAGTAAAGGCAGTAAATAAAGAACCTCCAATGGGTGGGTCGGCCTTCCCATTCTGGGGTTTGATGGTGTAGAAATTAAATTGCAAAAAGTAAATGCAGTAAATAAAGAACCTCTAATGGATGGTTCGGCCTTGGCTCAACCTACCCATTCTGGGTTTGATGGTACAGAAATTAAATTGTAGAAAGCAAAAGCAGTAAATAAAGAACCTCTAATGGGTGGCTCAACCTTCCCATTCTGGGATTTGATGGTGCATAAATTAAATTGCAGAAAGTAGAATACATTAAATAAAGAACCTCCAGCATGTGGCTTGGCTAACCAATTCTGGGGTTTGATAATACAGAAATCACAATATAAGAGATAAAATACAAGAGATCTTTACACCACCAAGTATGGGGCAGAATCTGCCGCAATTTGGGATTCCGATCTTTTAAGCGAAAAATGTAGAAAATTACAATACGAATACGACATGTGAATATGATACGGCATAATCGAAATTTAAATCAATCTATTGAGGTAACGACATTCTCGAAGATTTTAATGGTTAGGATCGTTACCTGATTTGACAAATTTGATTGGCGAATTCGGACCTCGTGTCACCTTATGGACCATGATTGCTGCTCGAACGACGAGGATGAACTTGTGACTTGTGTTGATCGGTAGAAAAATTGGTGATGGTAATACCTAGATTTAAACTATCACCATCTTTAAAACTCTCTTGGAAAAGAATTCTCTCTCTTTTGTTTTTTTCTCTCTAATTTTTCTTCAATCTCCCAAACCCTCCCAAGCATTTCAAATTTTCTCTCTAAAAAAATGCCCCCTCCAAGCTCTCTTCCTCCTCCTTTTATAGCCCACTCATTTATCTCCATTCTAATTTCTCCACTAACTCTATCTCCCATTCTAATTTTCTCACTAACTCTTCTTCATCTTCATCTTCCCTTCTCCATCTCTATCTCATATTCTAATTTCTTCACTAACTCTTCTTTATCTCATCTTCCCTTCTCCATATCTATCTTCCATTTTAATTTCTCTACTGACTCTTCTTCATTTCCATTTTCTCTTCTCCATTCTTATCTTATTTTCTCCATCTATTCTTCTTCATCTTCTCTTCTCTATTTTAATCTTATTTTCTCCATCTATTCTTCTTCATCTTCCCTTCTCTATTCTAAGTTCTCCACTAACTCTTCTTTATTTATTTACAAAATAATCCCTCAAGTATTAGGTATTTGCACTCTAGTTCTTGAAATTTTAATGCAAAATTCAACTAAGGCCCTTTTACAAAATTGAGTCATTCTGGGTACATTAGGCCAAGATGAAAATTCAGACTATTAGAGGATAATGTCACAACTCCTAAAAGTAAAAAATAAAATAAAATGACTTGAATTGGATTTTTTTTAGGGCCGATTTGAAATTATACTCATGAAGGAACATATGACCCCGAATAGTATTTTTTGAATTTGTGATGGCCAACATGAAAGGGGAATTAAAAGAAAAATATTGACTATTTTTGTGTATTTTTGTGGCCTCAAATGTTATTTTTCCCGAATTTTAAGTATTTTTTATTTTTCAAAAAAATTTAAAAATACGAAAAATATGAAAAATCACTTTTTGTTCAAAATTAGTTCCTTAGACTTGGTCAAGGTTTCCAAAGTGATTTTTCAATTTTCTCATTTTCCTTGATTTTTTATGAATTTTCGAAAATAAAATGCAATAAAATACTGAAAAAATGGAAATTCATTTTTTGTTCAAAATCGGTTCCCTAAGCTTAGCCAAGGTCTCCAAAAATCATTTTTTTTATTTTATGAATTTTTATGGATTTTCGATTAATTTTAAAAATGTAATTAAAAATCAAGTGTCAGCAGCTGCCCCCCTTTGAAATGAAGCTTGGTAGAGGTTTATTTTAAAGACAAGATGACACCTGAATCCTAATCGACTCAATCTAGGGAAATAAAAAGAGTTGTGACATTTGATCTCCAATACTTCTCTGTGTAAATTCTGATCTGGACTAAGCTTGAGGAGGTTCTTATGAAGTAATAGAGAGACGAGCTTACATGGCGCTTACCTGCCCGTCTTATGGCTGTTACTTGACATGAATGCTCTTTGAAATAGGCACGTAAAGATTCATCCTGAGGGTACTCTGGGGAGGTTTAAGCTGTGACTCGTATGGTAGGTCAACCTATGGCAGAGTTCCTAATGAAAGGACTCTGGTGGAGATCTATCCTATTTACCAGATTCGTCTGATTTTTGACTCGTATGGTAGGTCACCCCATGCCAGATTCCTGATGAAAAGATTCTACCAAGTAGTTTACCCGATGTCGGGTTCACCAAAGAAAATGCCTGTAAAAAGGACTTTGTACCTGTAGAAGGATTTTTGTGCTTGTAGGAAGGACTTTTAAAAATGATCGTTCTGTGTTGGGGTCTCCAATGGAAGAGCTCCAAGGATGGCATACCTTACTAAAGGGCTTGTTCATGCGGTACCTGCAACTCAGGACTTGAAAATGGACCGTTCATATTAGGTTTTCCAATGGAATGGCTCTAGAGACAGCATACCCTACGAAAGGGCTCGTTCATGTGGTGCCTGTAACTTAGCACTTGAAAATAGATCATTTAATGTTAAAAGTCACTGATGATTACCAAATGTTACTTTTTAGGGTAGACAGAAGAGGTATTGACCGAAAATATGATTTTTTGGGTATCATCTGGGATCTGGAGAACCAGGAATCCTGCAGAAGCTTAAACTCGATTTACTTACCTTGAAGGTGTCATTCTGGGATTTGGGGTGGACCAGAAATCCTGCAAAAGCTCAAACTCGATTCAACTTACCTTGAAGGGTGCCATTTTTGGAATTTGGGGTGACTAGGAATCTTGCAGAAGCTCAAACCCAATTTAACATACCATAAAGGATGACATTCTGGGATTTGGGGAGACCAAAAATCCTACAGAAACTCAACTCGATTTAATTAACAATGAAAGGATGCCATTTTGGGATCATAGGGAAACCAGAAATCCTACAGAAGCTCAAACCCAATTTAACTACCATGAAGGGTGTCATTCTGGGATCTAAGGAGACCAAAATCCTGCAGAAACTCAAACCCGGATTATATTCTCCTGTCGCGTTTAGGATAAGCCAGAGAGGCAGAGATTAAAACATCTTGAACATTTCTATTTTCGAGATGAATCATGCTTTATTGAAGAAGTGAATACCTGTATGTGCCACAATGGATTCGAGCACCCTGACAATTGTCAGAATTCATTCTCTGAAAGGTCAGGCTGAAGATATACTTACCTGAGGATTTGGAAGAAACGCCTGGTGATTCTCGACAATAATTATCAAATGAATTTCGAAACCTTGAAGGTAACTCGAACATCGGGAATGTGTTGCTTGTCAGGCAGTGTCAGAGGTAATATGTTCAAGCATTTTCATCAATGAGTTCATTGGTTCATGCAAACTACTCAGCAAGTTTGCAATGATTAGAAGCAGTTTGTGTAATAACTCATGATGTAATCAATCACAGGGTGGATCATGCGCAACTATTCTGTCAAGTTGCATTATCAATTCTGTTCAAGGGCGTATCATAGTATGAACACCTCGAATGTAATCTGAATGGGGGACTTTCAGTCCGAAATGGTTTTCTCTTACTTTCGAGGAAGGTTGTTTATCCTGATTGCAAGATTGAAAAGAAATCACTCAATCTTGCCATCATCGCATTAAGTAATGGTCTGAGTGATCTCGCAATTGGTACGATTGAGCCGATCTGAAGGTCTTGATTAAGACCATAATGGAGGCGGGGTCAAAGGCTTACCAAAGGGGATTCTTTTGAGCCAAGGCCATAGACAAAAAAGTTTCATCATCTGCTCTGGGTTTACAAGTCAAGAACCCTACAAAATGAGAGAGAAATAGTCATGCTCGTACCTTTTCGAGGATGCTTAAAATCATTCAACCTACGTTAATTCAAGTGTCTTAATCAGAAAAACTTTCACAGGTTGTAAAGTAGGTTGAAATTGGGGACAAAGGAAATAAAAGGTTTATTTTGGCCTAGAAAATATGAGGTGGGTTTAACGTCGATGATCACTGTATCTCTATCACCAGTTTGACCTTCTAGAATAGTCTTTAAAGGACACCATCAGAGTTGAACGACTTGAATTCAATGCCTGTAAAAAATGCTCCGTGATATGTTTAGACAATGTGTGGTTTTGATTTGGTGCTATTTTAATAATGGGACATTGATGTGTCACGCATGCTTTCCTTATTTGCCTCCTATTCTAACCTTAATTTTATTTGCATTCTCATATGGATTGCTAACTCAGTTCCCCAATTTATCGAATGTAAATGCATCAGGTTGTTAAGAATTTCAATAGAGGTTATTCAAACTAGCTATGGTCCTAATTTCATCAGCATATAGCATTGACATCAATTTGTGCTCCTTGTCAATAAATGTTCCTCGGGAGAAGTATTTAAAGTCAAGTTAGCAGTGGAAAATGCTGGCACATGTAATTTACAGGCAACATTTAGCGGAAACAGCTAGGCTTTAGCGGAGTCTGCTCTGGTTATGAAAGTTTTGATCACCATTGTGTGATTGACGAAGTTGTTTGCGTCTCCATGATTTAGGAATGCCACTACATAGTGTAATGGCTATTCCAATTGTGGTATGTGCATTGTTATTTCGTCCTTGCCTAGCAATGAGACTAGGAGAGAAAGCTGTCAAATTTTCATGCTGCCTTTTGAGCATGCTGTTCTTTTTTTGGAACAAATTTGAACAAACCGTACAGAAGATTAACATGATCAGATGCTACTCTTGGGTGCTCATGCTTGTGACATTTTAGTTTCGTGAGTAAATATGCATTTCGTAGCTTAAATAGCATCTTGTTGTTTCCAGCAACGTGGTTTACAGTACTCTGTTTAATGGTTTTCAGTGATGTCTAAGCACGGTCTTATTCATGCGCCCAGGAAAAATAAGTGTAGAAAGCTGGAAATGTATTTTCATTGGCAATATTAATTGGGCAAACTGTTGGAGAGATGAATGGGTCGTTTTGTTTCCGACAAAACTGCCCAACCTGTGTTAAAATGGGATGTTGCTATAAACCTCGTGATATGGCTAGCAACGACACCTAGAGGGGGGGTGAATAGGTGCTTCTGAAAAATTTAAGTTATAAGCGCAAGCAAGCACAGAAACTAAATAGATCAAGTATGCACGAAATAAAGGAGTTCAGAAGGAGAAATGTGCACACAGATTTATAGTGGTTCGGCTATAGTAAGCCTACGTCCACTCTCCACGATGACAGCCGATTGGCTGGATTTCACTATGATGATTGCAAGGTTACAATGAACTTCTCTCAATTCACTCACAAGAGTATTTCCACGAGAAGTTAAAAAATCTCTCAACAGTTTTTGCTCGTCTTTTTCTTTCTTATTCAAAAATCTGTTTGAACGAATACCAGCACTCTCCTTTTATACCCCTTTCACCTCGAACTAGCCGTTGTCAAGGTGCTCCATGGGATCACTCGTCAATCTTCAATCAACCTTGATTGATGCGAGATAAACTTGGAAAGATGCTAGATAGCCGTTGAAGAAAGATTCTGATAACTTCAGATTCAGTCGCCCATACAACTAAAATCTTCAGTTTCCATTTACGTGAGATGTTGAATCTTCTGAGGAAGGAAAGAAAGATAATATCCAATCAAGGATTCTGTTCTAATAAAGATGGACATCATCCTGTAGATCGAATCCTTTCACTTCCCGTAATTTCCGAAATCAATCGGACTTTCGTCAATCGTGGGTCTTCTTAGTCCAGTTGCAGAATCTGAATCCGTTCAGAAACAGCTTTCAAACCATTTGAAGTCTCTGAATCTGATTCAACTTTTCTCTGTGAATCTGAGCTCTTACGGATCCTACTGTCGACGTCTCACATGAGTCTTCTTGAGGTCTTCCAAGGCAATGCTGTCCTCCATCTGAATCCATTTGAGGCAGTCAAACACTTCATCTGAATTACTCAGACGCAGACTCCTCCTTCTGATTCCCTTAGAGGCACAAGCATAGTTCCTCCTTCTGACCATTTTAGAAGCACTATGGTGACGACTCTTTCTTGAGTCTGAACGCTAGTTGTGGGATATTCAAGGCTCTTTTCACATCGTGATTTCTGCAAGGAAAATATTCTTCCATTAACTAGACTTCTTAAAACTAGTTTTGTCAGAATCAAAATTCTTGGCGGGATAGTTTCCTCAACAATCTCCCCCTTTTTGATGATGACAAAACTCCTTCGGTTTTAAGCAATGATAAAGTAAAATAATTTTAGATTAAGCACGAAAGATTCTTTGTAATGAAATGATTAAATTATAAGAATCTTTTAATAATAAAGGTGGATAAAAAACTTTCGAGTAGTGCAACAGGGTGAGCGATATTATGCTTCTGAAAAGATATCACCGTATTATGCTGCGGTTGCACATTGTTATAAGTTTAGCCACTACAAACAGTTCATGCCTTCTCCCCGGATTGTTATATGTTTAGCCACCTGTAAACAATTCATGCCTTCTCCCCCTTTTTGTCATCAACAAAAAGAGATACAGATAATAAATGATGAATAAACATAATAAATGATTAAGAGTCATGAACAATATTTAAAGAAAAGAATTTAAGAAAGAGTTGGCTCGTCATCATCCCCTTTGGCTTCATCTTGAGGTCTGCTTTTCTTGGATCTGACAATGGTGAAACTGTCCAGATCGTCTATTTTGGCACAAAGCAAACTACAAGTCTTTTTGACCAAATCTTCCAACGCAGCTAGTTTAGCCTCGACCTTTGCCTCGAATGCCTGCATCTGTTCTCTGTTCTCCTGTCTGAATCGAGCTTCATCTCTAACCTCAGTTCGCAGATTCTGAACATCTTGCTGAATTTGAAGTAAAAGATTGTCAGATTCTGGATGAGTAATGACAGGTTTGAAGCATTGTCTGCATTATATGGTTGAGCTTCAGATGGCTGTGGCTGTTCGTCAGCTATTGGTTCTGAAGGCTGTTCCTCAGCTGTTTGATCGGAAGACGGTTTCTCCACTGGTGGTTCTGAAGCTTGTTCTTCAACTGGCTGTTCTTCAGTTGTTTCTTTGAAGGCTGTTCTTCAGCTAAAGGTTCAGAAGACTGGTTTTTCAGCTGTTGGTTCTGAAGGTTGAGATGATGACGTCGCCTTAATTTTTTCTAGCTCTAAGTCTCTGAAGAGCCTTGAGAAAACACTCCTGACAGGAACCTCTTCCTGAAGAATAATTGGTAAGTCATCTTCTGGTCGTGCATCGAGAAGACTTAGAACTCTCGCAGCTTCCATCTGTCGTGCAAAGAGTGCTTCTTCATCTTCTTCAGGCACTCCTTCAGTTGTTTCCAGAACCTCCCCCTGAGGTTGTGCAAGAGTTGTAGCTTCTGAACGGGTTCCTCCTGTTCAACCTCCATCTGAGCTTGTTCCTCAGTAGCTGAAGGTTCCTCTGCTGCAATCTTCTTCTGCTTCTCCTTCTGTAATTTTGTTCTCATCTTAGTAGACCCCGATTCCTTCTGAAGGGTCAATTTCTTTGTCTTCTTTGGTGATGCAGAGGGTGTTTCCTCATTGTCAGATTCAGAACTGCTTGAGGAAGAGATGCTCTGAATCTTCTTTTCCCTTTGTCGCCATAACCTTCCTTCTTTTGGCTGATCTCTCATCTTGCTCAAATTCCACTGGTACTTTTCGTGACTTGTTGTACCACTTGCATCTTTCAGCCTGAAACCATCTTTTGAAGCATTTCAGCTCCACCAGTTTTGACTGGACCTTTTTCTCTGTAAGAGGTTTAGGCAGGATTGATTGTGTATCTGAAGATGTCATAGATGAGAGCTGCATACGGCCAGTTGACCTTTAGTCTTTTACACAGTTCTATACATATGCAGTATGACTACATGTGCAAGACTAAACTTGTATCCTGTCAACAGTGCCCACATCAACTTAGCCTCGAATCTTGAGGTGTCAGTCTTTGATGATGCTTTGGGTCGAAGAGACTCGATCACAATCTTGTGCATCATGATGTGCTTCAGGGGAAAATCATCATAGGCAATATGCGCCTTGGAATCTGTGGAGAAATTTTCTTTCCCTGTCAGATATGCAAAAGCCTCCTTTGGCTGGACATTGATAGGAGTAAACTCTCTGAATTTAACCCACATAAATGAGCCAATTCATCATCCTTCAGATAGCAGAGTTTATCACCTATCTTGTAATACAGAGAATTTGCATTAAAGAAGGACAGTGTGGAGTAAAAATAGGCAACCAAATCAGGATAAATAGGAACCTTCCTCTCCACGAAATAATCCAGTTTGCATTTTTTTAGATGCATCTTCAGAGGGATTCCGACAGACTCCAAGTAATCAAGGTCGAAAACCCTGTGAGGCATAATACCTCTCTCTTTAAGAGTCTCAAATCTGTCATTGTGATCCGAATTCAGAAAGTATTGATCGGTATAACCTGCTTCCCTGGCCAAACGAGGTTTAAACTTCGCAAAGTTATTATACAGGTATTCATCGTCATCCTTTGACTCTTCTGCCTTTCCCTTTTCAGCCGTTTCCTTCGGCACATTCCTTTGGGAGACGTCTTTTTTGAGACTGATTTTTCAGGGATCACTACCCTTTTTCCCTTTTCATCGCCATATTCAAAGTATCATCATCGCCCGAATGACAGTTCTCAATGGCTTATTCAGACACTCTAAGTATTCTTCCTCACTAGAAAAACGGTAAGTATCTAGAAACTTACTGACACTGGTGTACACACCATCTCTGCTTTTAGATTGTCATAGAGATGCTTGATACGATGAGCCGTCTCGACTTTCTCGTCGAAATACTCTCTTGTCTTCATTGTTGGAGATGATTCTGAAACTCGTGGTCGCTTCCCGATTCTCCGTGAACCCTCTGCCTGTTCAGATTGTGGACTAGATGTCTTCTTCGCCGTCGAGGATGATTTCGGAGCCATTTAGAAAGAAGATTGTGATATGAAAAGATGAGGTCTTTTTGAGAACGAAATGGTTGTGAAAAACTTGGAAGGGTTTAGGGTTTTTCAGAGAAAGAGAGTTCAATATTTAAAGGCAATACAAAATAACGCTATTTTTGGCAATAGAATCAGGAAAATTTCGAAAAGATTTTGAACGAATATATTAAATCAATCAAGATAGAATTTAATTAGAGAACGTACCTTTTGTCTTGGAATCTATCATTCGAACAAAATTACTTACTTGAAATATCGAATATTTTGATATCTTGCTCCCGAAGTTTCATATAATCTGCTTCTGAATCTGAAACTTTGAGCTGACCTTTCAATTTGCGTCTGAAGACCTAGTCTCTGAGATAATTTATTCTTGATAGTTTCCTGTTTCTTATAAAACTTAACAAAAAGGGTTAGTGATTGATAATCTATCACGAATAAAATTAAAAACTTAGCTTATCAAGGGGCTTGGTAAAATGTCTGCAAGTTGATTCTTCGTGTCCACATGATGAATCTGAACCTCTTGGTTCTGAACATGATCTCGATGAAGTGATGTTTTATCTCAATGTGCTTTGCTCTCGAGTGGAGTATTGGATTCTTGGTGAGATTGATTGCGCTTGTGTTGTCGCAAAGAATTTCAACATTGAAGCTTCATTCCATA
>JAGVVM010002476.1:0-32703 GCA_019149425.1 Psidium friedrichsthalianum
ACGCTCAGTCCCCTCCGCGCACCAACCCCAACATTCGCATAATCACGCGTCTACAAATTGATCCACACAACAGGATCAATCACTCATACAACGGGCACAAGTGTCAATCAGATGCCCATATGCATGCTACCGCAGGCCTCAACCGCCATTCGGATCCCAATGGATCATACTCAGGCCTCAACCGCCATAATCGGCTTCCCAATAGACCAATGCCCACTCTGTCACTCCAAAATCCCATCAGGGCTCACCCAACAGTGCCATGCGCTTTTCCAAATGGCGATCTCAACGCCTTCAGCATTGTCACTCCCTTTTTCTCTCCACTCCCCTCATGGGCACTTCTCTCGCGGCACAGCTACCGGTGACGTCTATACCCAGCTCTTCAATATATTTCCTGGCTGAGCCACGCATATATTGCAATTCCTCGCAAATTCAACATAGAGCAGGGCACAGAATATGTGGCTGTCCTTGCTCCAGCACCGGCAACTTACTCTCTTTCAGTTATGTTCTCCTCTGTGGTCAGACCCCAGTAAATGCATTCGCGAGGCTCGTTTGTACCATGGAGGGTGGTTTTATTAGATTGTTGGTCATTTAGAACAATCATGATCTGACTCTTCCCAGATCCCATAACATCTTTTCCTACATGCTTTCATCTTCCCTCTGTGAGTTTACAACCCATGAGTATTATCTGATTCAGTGTTATTTCTTACTCTAACCAACCTCGTTGTAGCCTTAGAACGACATGAAGATCGGTTGGGTTTAGACTTCAATTATGGATTCAATTCAAATTAACCTAAGCTTGAACCAAGGCCCAAGCCCGTAACGGGTAAGTAAGTCCATTAATGATTCGGCCCATTAGGAGTTTTAAGCCCATAAAGTAGAGTTTGGGCTTCGATGGAGTTAAGTAGTGTAGTGGGTTACACCTCATTAAAGGCTAATTCCGCGCTTAAGCAATTAAGTTGGGCCCAAATAGAAATTCAAGCCCAATTACTCCAATCATTCTTACACAAGCCCATTATTAATTCTTAAGTCCATTATGTACATTAAGGCCCATTAGGATTAATTTTCGTGCTCGTAAGCGCCAGCCCATATTTTCAAGAATCAACCAATCTAAGCCATTTTAGCCCCATTTTAGGCCCATTTGGTTCATTCTGGCCATAGTATTAATCGGGTTTCCCCTCTTTGAACATGTTTCAAACTATTAATGGGGATACCCCATTCAAGTATTTTCGTCCTTATGAGCCCTATAGTCCCAATTGGGCTCCCAATTAGGTTTAATTAGGCCCAAACTAGCGTTAAATGTTAGAATCCCGCAGCCCATTATAATTCTTAGCCATTAGTCCACCGCCCCATTACCCTAATTTCCAGCCCAATTATGCAACATTCCCAGGGTCCCCATTCTCACTTACTCCAAAGACCCATTTCGGCCGGCCCACCTAGAACAAACCAAATGGCCTAACAGCAGCCCATTAACAACCAAATTACACATATGTAACCACAATTCAACCAGATTAGCCACTAATCCAATCAACACGTCACTACCAACCCCATCCCACAACTACACTTTTGTATTATAGCATGTTTATTATGCATGCAATGAACCGAACTACTTATAGAAAGAGCTAGTATGTGTATGCTGTTCTAATGTTGCAGAACTTTTGAAAGAAGTGATTTCTCTCTGGCTTGAAGCTATAACACACATGTGATTTGATAAATCGTTTTCCCCTTCCACCCCAATTGAAATTTAAGAGCTCTAAATGAGGTACGGCTAGTAAACCTTTCTATTATTCTATTTTAAAAGTATTTGGATGTTTCCGGCTTATTATCATGTAAAAGATGGCAAAGCTTGAACCTAGAGCCAAAAAAGGCATTTTCGTTGGTTTCTCCCCGTGCAAATGGTGTTAAGGGATATAAATTGCGATGTTCCGATCCTCAATTCCAAAGTTCTCTCTCGCTAGAGATGTTGTTTTTTATGAAAATTCTATGCTTGATCAGAGAAAGTTATTGAATCTACATACATATCGCAGTAGGGGCACAAGTTTCAGGTCTAGGATTAGTTTTTTTCAGCCGACAGTTTACCAGGAAGTAGCAGAGAGCAGGGGCATACTTTCTGCCACTACTATTGGTATTACTCCAAGTTAATAGATGAGAAGTATCGCAGCAGGACCAGTTTTCAGTTATTAGTTTTCGAAGAGGATGGTGCAGAAGTTGCTTAGTGCATCACATCAGATTATTGTCTTCAGGTGGAGATTATTAGCGTATGAAGCCGAAAAGTATTATATTAAGGGCTTTTTCTTTTCTTTTCTTTTGTTTCGGTCTTTTCTCATTTTTCACTTCTAGAATTAAAAGTTATATCTCTTATATTAGCGATGTGGAAAATGTAGTAGCTGTCCTTTAGACCCTGTTTCATGTAGCCAACTATAAAGAAGTGCCAGAAAAAGTTACAAATAGAGAGAAAAAGTAAAAGATACCTGACGGTTTGTAATATATGTCATGCTATGTCTCTTGTAGGTGCTCCCTTTGATCTTACAAGAAGATCATGATTGTATTCCTACTTTTCTCAACAACTAGTAAATTTATAGAGTGCCCTGTTGTGCGTAGACGTACTCCTAAGTTTTGTGTGAACCTCGATAACCAAAAGTTCTCTAGTGGTTCTTCTGATTTTGTTTTTTTTTTTTTTCATTTTTACATTATTCTTCTAGTGTGAATTATTTACCTTGGGTTATTTTTCTAGAACCTGGCTCGATTCCTAACATGCTTTCTCTTATTATGTTTGTCAAATATGGTTTCATACATTTCATGTTTATTCTTCTTTGTTCTCTCTTTTATGTTTTTCCAGATTTGGATTCAAGATTCACTTCTACTTTCCTGCTGTTTGTCGAGAGACTGGGGTTTTTTAATTTCGCCTAAGTCTCGTCTCAGTTTGAATTGTGGTTTCGCCAATGGTGCATAAGATATGCACTTTGGGCAGCGTTTGTTAGTCATGGCAATGCAATTGTTACTGGTTTATATTCTTGATGGGATACGAACCAATACCCATTAGTGGGATTTTCGGTTGACTTGAATTTCCTGCTGATGTTTAGTTGGTGATTATTGTCTGGATTGGTTCTTTTTTTTTTCCCCTCTTCTTTTTCTCTTACCGCTATTTGGACTGGTCTTTGATAAATCTTATTGCTGGAGGCATGAAATGGATATTAGGGAAGCAGCTCTCCTGCTTCGAAATAGTAATTCGCTTCGTTCCTCTGCATCGTTTGAAGAAACTTTTTTTGCATTTTTGAAGCATGTGGTGATGACTGATGAGTAAGGCATAGGGAACGGATAATGGTTGTGCGCTTTTTGTTAGATAGATGTTTGAGAATTCTTAATGATGTTTAGCGTATTTTTTTTGTCTCATAAAGCCAAATTGGGCGTTTACTTGTTTTGGTTATTTGAAATGGTAAAGCATCTTATCAATAGCGTGAGTTAATTATTTGTGAAAGCTATTGCCAAAGCTTATGCGATGTTGATTTTATGGACCTGGCTTATGAATGTAATTTTGTTTGTCCCACGGACTATTCACATTTAAGTGCTTGATTCGAGAAGGGATCAAGGCAGAGAATTGTCTCGCAGGTTTCGAGCATTGAATGCACAGTCAACTTCGAGCGTGCGAAGCCGAATTGAAACTGTGCGCATCGATTAGACATGCACTTAGTAGGCTGCATTTGACGAGGCTTTGCGGGAAGCCTTTGAGAAAATGTAAATGCTTTTAGTCTAAAGGGATTTGGTGAAATGTAAAAACTGTTTAGTAAACTGTAATTAAAAAAGTACCTTGAAAAGAAAGTTTAGAAAAATGCTGTTCGGTAAACATAAATTCGCAAATGCCTTTAGTCGAATATTTTAATATTTTAATATTTTTTATAAATTTTTTTCCCTTCCCGAACCCCTCCCCTACCTCTGGCCGGCTAGGTCGAGCCTCGCCTAACCAATGCGAGGCTCGACCTTACCGTCGGGATCTCACCAAGCGACAATGAGGTTGCGCCTCACCATGGCCAAGCGAGGGTCAACCTTGCAAGCCTAGAGATCTAGGCTTCCAAGGTCGACACTTGCCGTCTTCGCTTCGCAAGCCTAGAGATCTAGGCTTACGAGGTTGGCCGTCACCATCGCCGCCTCACCAAGGCCTGCTAAAGACCTTGCTCGGCCATGGCGAGTCACGACCTCACCATCACTACCTCACCATGGTTTGGGCTTGCAAGGTCGACCCTTGCTTGACCATGGCGAGGTAGCTACCTTGCCATGGCTAGCCGAGGTGGAGCCCTCGCAAGCCTATATCTAGGGAGGCGGGGTGCATTGGGATCGTGTGGAGGAGGGGGTAGTTGTCGTGGCGGAGGGCTTGGAGAGGCGGCTTGATGCGGGGGCGCTTGCAACGGCGATGTCGTTCGACAACAGCCTCCTCGGTGACAGTTGGAGCAGCGGTTCGGCAGAGCTCAAGGAGAAGGGAGCAGCAATGCAACCAAAGAGGGAAGGAAGAAAATGAAGACAAGGGTAAACGTGGAATTATTAAGGCTGAGTGAGGGTAATATTGAAAATTTTAAAAATTACTAATCTCGACACTATTGCTTGCGAAAAATGAAGCTGCCTTGGGCTTTCAGCGCACCACTTTAAGTCAAATATGTTTACAAAAAATTTGTCAAACACCAAAAATTTTGCCCAAGGATCTTTGGGTGCCCTTCCCAAGGTGGTTCCCAAACCCAGCTTTACCGGTCTAGTATTTTATGTTTAACTCCTGATTTCTTTGTTATAACCGAGAAGATAAGATGTAGCCGAAGAATATTTTTCTACGCTTTTTGCGCTTTCACGATACCCACCCCAAACCCCAACCAAGCAAAGGGGATAGCTTGTGTTGTTTTTGGATTTCTGAGCAACACTGTGTTGTTCAGAAATCCAAAAACTACACAAGGCTATCCCTTCAGCTTCGTTGGGTGTGTATCGTGCAAGGGAAAAACAAAAACGTGCAGAAAAATACACATCGATTAACATGTTATCTCTTTGATTATAACAAAGAAATCACGAGCGAAACATAAAATACCAGTAAGTGCATGTTTAGACAAGTTCGGCGAATTATTACATGTAAGCATTACAAATGGTTTACATGTGGGTGAACTTACTTCTAGATCTTACTTACCCAAAAAAAAAAAACTTCCTTCTAGATCATCGGATTCGATGGATCCAATGGTCTAGATTTCTCGGGGGCAAGGCGAGTTCCTTTAAATTTGTAAGCAGCGGCAATTACGAACACAAATACTTTTCGTCCTTAATGCTTCGCCTTCTCCTTCTAATTAGATCTATGTACTCAAGTTGTTCTAGTTTTACAAATTTTATGATCAGGTCCATCCAT
Organism: Psidium friedrichsthalianum; assembly: GCA_019149425.1. NCBI lineage: Eukaryota > Viridiplantae > Streptophyta > Magnoliopsida > Myrtales > Myrtaceae > Psidium > Psidium friedrichsthalianum. The sequence continues at coordinate 5,372 of JAGVVM010002476.1, forward strand.
CCAATTCTATATCCGACCAATTCGGTGTCAGGTGGATAAAATTTTTCTAATGTGGACATTCTCGTGGATGCACGAATTGGCCAATTCTTATCCATGTCGTACATGTGTCCACATAGGCATCCGTGTATTTTCTCCGCAATCGGCAATATTAACTTAATTTAGCCGAATTTAGTGCCGGAGAAATTTGATTAAAAAATTTGTTAAGTAGAATGAAGCAAAAGTTTAGGGAATAGTTTAGGAAAGGTGTGAATATACAAGGCTAAATATCGATTTTTTCTTTGTCCACTCATCGTTCCTAGATTGAAGAACTAAAAAGCATCCAGAACGAGCAGAGATAATAACATAATATACGCAAATATATAATGTTTGTTGTAATCAGAAAATATAAATAGATAATAACTTTGATAAAGCGATAAATTTAACAATAACAAGCAAGTCGCTAAGTAAAAGACGGTACAATTACAAACCAAATTGAACTTGAATAATTGCAATAATACAGTAATGGAATTAGGTACGGCTAACCGGCAATTAGTTATTACCAACGATGCTAAACGGCTTCACGAACTATCCCTCCTAAGATATAACATTACGAAACCCGTTTGAATTATCACTATGCACCGGACTCATTCGAACACTTCTCGAAACCGGAACCAGCACACTTGGAGAACCCCTATAGAGAAATCTGGAGGAGTATCTTGAGGAGCTCTTTTATTTGAACTCAAAAGACATGTCCATTTATAGACAAGGAAAACAGCTACAAAAAATTCAAAAGACATGAACTCAAGAGTTATGTCGGTTATGCTTATGTTTGTTGAGCCATTAACCCTTAATAATAACCATATTTAAGTCAGAAATTGCAGCAGGACAAAGAGTCGGTTGAGTCATTAACCCATAGTTGTTGCAACATTTAGGACATTGATCCGAAGAGACACAACTTCTGCATGACCGAAGATGTGAACTGAAGGGGCCTCTTACTAATGTCGAACCATTAATAACCTATAATTACAACATCTAGCTGCATTTATGATTTATCTTGCTTTTCTCACTTGCTGGGAGTGATGTTATGTACAATCCGTGCAGCCACCTCTTTCAGAACGTGGATGCGCCTCATTACATCTGGACGAGAAATTTTTGGATGGCCTCAAACTAGCGGAAAGATGGCATAAAACTGACCGCAGAAAATTTCTCATCCTGATCCAAGGCTGTGATGGTGCGAGCGAGGCTGGGCAAGGACCGTGATACTCGCCAGCTGCCGGCGAGGGCCCGGTGATCCTCACCGGCTACTTTAAAAAAAATAAAATAAAGAAAACATAGAAATAAAATAAATAAATAAATCCGAGGTGGCGGCTGCGGCTTCTTCTTTGGAGTCGGTGATATATGAATATATTAATCCGTTGCATATGAACTAGGGGCTTTATTGCTTGGCCAAATCCTTTTTGGTCAATTTGGAACGTGTTGCAACGAATATTAGAGGGATATCGCAAACCAGGATGTCTGGTTCAGCTACACAACCCAAGTTTCGTCCTTCAGCGACTAGACCCGTTAGACCCCCCATTCACAATTACATATGCAAAAGCCCCATTCATGATGAACGTTCTTTTCATCATCATCATCTTTTTTTTTTTTTTTCGGCAGAACATCAGGAACGAGGATAATCAGGAAACTCGAGCGATTGGGTAACTCAAATGGCTACAAGTAATTTGGACCAAAGAAGTTGCTTGACGACGATGTAGTTAGAGAGGGATGAATTACTCGAGGAATTTATTGTTATTGTGAAAACTACATACATTTCTTGCTTATTGCAGCAGAAACAGAGAGGAGGACATGAGGTGGAAACGCACAAGTAAACAACAGAAGGCTACCGAGGCTCATCTTCAAGAAGCACATACTCTAACCTGTCCACAAAAGGAAAACCGACATCACTTGACTATGGATTAATTCATGAGAACTAGTGTAGAATTGTAGATTTCTCATTTTTACACTAGAGTTTAAAAGTTGGGGCCGGTTACAACAGCCGGTGTGGCCGCGGGAGGGTCTACAACCCTATACAGACACGATTACAACACATGCTTGAACTTGGAATTCATCAAAACATGCATTTAACTGTGGGGACGGTCTGGCAAACAATCGATTGTGCAACTTTCTACTGTGGCATACAAGATACGTACCGCACGTATTATCGTTTACAGAAGCTCTACTACTAGTGCAGATGCACCTCCTCCACCATTGCACACGCCACTGACACCGTGCTTCCCGTTTTTCTGCTTTAGCACCTGCAATACCATAGACTTTTGATTAAGAAAGGGGACGTGCGTTGCCATACTAAAATTATTATGCTTGCAATTATCGGTTCAAAAAGAATGCAGCGGATAGGCTACATCATGCAAAAGCACTACAGCATGAGTTGAAGCAATAGAATGAATTAGAGCTGTACCCCCAAAAGAGTGGCTATGATACGAGCTCCACTGCAACCTAGCGGATGACCCAATGCAACAGCACCTCCGTGGACATTAATTTTCTCCTGTATAAACATGTTGGGATGACAAATAACCAATCAGAACAAGAAGACAACAATGCCGCTCAAGTCAGGATGCAAATCATACTTCATTGTAATTAAGATATTCGCATGCCACAAAGAAAACTATAAGGCAATCACACATGCACTTGTGCTAGAACACGACTCATGACTAAGTGGTTCAATTTACCGAGTTAATGCCCAGAAGTTTTTGATTTGCCAGAGCCACAACCTGCACATGGATTAAACCACAATAAGTTATCTCATGAATTAATTAGTTCTTGAGCAAAAGATAAGCCCATAAACATACAGCAAAGGCTTCATTTATTTCATAGTAGTCAACTTGCGAGGCCTCCAAACCCGCATTTGCGATAGCTTTCGGAATTGCAAGGGCTGGAGCTGTTGTAAACAACTCTGGTGACTGCAAAAATTGAGCTCAAATTAGCGTCTAATAGCAGACTCCCTTGGATATACAGAACATGCAGTTTAATTAAATGGATTCAGGTAAACCGTTCTTCCTGCAGCATGCAACTTATCTCCCTTACCTGAGCAGCATCAGCATACCCAGTGATCTTTGCAATCACCTGAAGCCCGAGCTTAAGTGCCTTTTCACCACTAACTAACACAAGGGCTGCAGCACCATCACTGAAAGTTTACAGTATACATCTTAGTCCAATCTTCATTTACACAATAGCTAAAAATAAGCAGTCCAACGCTTACGATATGTCTATAGCCTAAAACACTAGACTGTTCATAGAAAGATGTGGCAAATGTCCTAGAGCCTAAAGTTGTGACATTGATATCATGCAAATAGTAGACTATCATGCAGAGACCTGCATGAAAATTCTCTCAAGCAATTCTATATCAATGCTGGAATCGGTGTCTGACACAATGCACATAAGGCGTTGAACAGTAGTAGCAAGTTAGGTCATAAGGCAGACTACGATAAACAAGACAGGACATCCCAAGTGAATAATCAGCAATTTCTGGACTGAAGTGTCAAATTGTCATGTACCAGACCTTATGCTAGAGGCATTCCCTGCAGTAACACTGCCTCCACTCTCCTTGAAACTTGGACGGAGCTTTCTCAGCTTTGCAGGGTCAAACTGAAAGAACACATATTCATGTCAGTTCTTGCACATAGTCAAAACATCAAGTGCTTGTATTTATGGACCTTTATGAGTTCCGTTTGTACTTATGAACACTTAAGTACTGACTTTTATTAAATGGAAACAGAGTAGTGAAAAGAAAACTATCTCCGAATATGCATATTAATCCAGTCAATTTTTAGGATAGATACTATTCCCGCATTACTGATTTGTCAATGCTCGCTACAGTTATGGTTACCTTTCCAAGACCTTCATCCTTGTCAATAACTGTTGATGGTTTGCCCTTCCTCCAGAGACTTCAACCTGCGTGATTCCAGGTCAACATTATGAAGGATGCGTAAAAATATCATACAGCTAGCATTAGTCAAGAGGAACTATATGTCCCACCGGCACAATTTCCCATGCAAAAGCACCACTGTCTTGGGCAGCAATTCCTCGCTCAAAGCTCTGAACAGCATAGTTATCCTGCATAATCAAAGAGAATAACTCAATAAAAGGATCAAATTGTTTCGCGCTTGTTAAAAACAGTAACTCACAATTGTATCTGAAGTACAAAAGAGGCTGAGTATACCAGCTTGAGAAAATAAGACATCAAGCATCTAGCTCTAGATTCATTTGTGGCGTCATTGGTTTCACTGTCTTTCTATTAAGCTCAACTTGAAAAATGCAATAGTATTTAGTTTGATGAGGCCCGCAGGCCAGTGGTCGTCCAGTGAAGGAGAAAGGAACAACAGCAAGAGGGAGGAGGGCTGGGTCAGCGTTACCTGCTCTTCCCTTGTTATGGAGTGCTGTTCTGCACATATTTCAGCACACACTCCCATTCCATAATCATTGTAGACATCCCAAAGACCATCCTTTAACATTCCGTCTACAAGTGAATCATGCCCAAGTCTAGACCCCTTCCTGCAAAATAGCAAGTCACTTGTTGAGTTCATCTTATGCTATTCACCTTCTTTTCTGGTGGAGTTTTAAGTGGCAAGGTCATGCAATTGCAAATCTTAATTGGAGCGTGCTTAAACAGTAAAATATCTTGGGAGGCATCAAGCAAATACAGATGGAGTGAACAGGGGCATTCTTCTACCATGTACACAATGGTAAAGGAAGATAATTTTGGGATGACTAACCTTGCCTCAGCAAGATATTTAGGCGCATTAGACATGCTTTCCATGCCACCTGCCACGACAACCTCATTGATGCCCAGCTGGATGCTTTGTGCGGCAAGCATAGTTGCTGTGAAAAAAGAGAGACAAAAAAGCTTATGGCAGGTGTTTCACAAGCATCAACTCATTAGTGAGAAATAAAGTTAATCAAAAAGTTGAGGAGAGAACCTTTCATTCCTGATGCACAAACTTTGTTGATAGTGGTACAGACCACTGAATTCGGTATTCCAGCTCCTAATGCAGCTTGTCTAGCAGGAGCTTGCCCCAAGTTTGCACTGAGAACATTGCCAAAGAAAACCTCTTGTACTGATGATGGGTCAACATTGGCCCTTTTCAAAGCCGCTTCAATTTCAGCAAAATAAATAATTATTGACATGGGGAAAAAAATTTAAAGAGCTTAGAAGTAGTACAATCGGAAATACACATGGGAATGCCTAGAAGAAATGCTGCATCTTTACCTTCAATAGCTATAGAACCAAGCTTGGTGGCTGGCAAAGATGAAAGAGTACCTAGAAACCCACCCATCGGCGTTCGTGCAACACCGACAATGCAAACATCTGTATATGGTGACAAAGATGGATAGTTAGGTTAGTAACCATAAAAATCTCATCGTTTTTGTTTTATCCAGGTCCTGATATATACCTGACATGCTTTGCCAGCATACGTACCATTCAAAATTTCAAACATATTATATTATTTCAGGATTTCTACAAAATTACATCTCCTTAACAATGTTTTTATTTTCAATTACTCGATGACAGAAATAAAGGATTGAATGAAAGTACGATTACTTCAGGGATCACTGTAAAAATACGTCTCTCAGGTAGAATCCACAAATTATTTTATGAGAGTAAAAATTTGATGGATACTTCATGCAGATGATGAATTCAGGTTGGTGCTAGGCATCAGATCAAGAACCTCTCAAATGTCAGTCAGTAAATGGATTGAATCAGAAGCAACGAAATACACTTTCCTACATGGAAATATTGGCACATATAAACTTCCTGCGTGCTTCAGAAAGAAATGAGGCACTTGAAACAGGGCAACTAGTGAAACATTTGTCAAACTTGATGTTCTTTTTTGTCAGCTCAGCCAAAAATCACCGAGACAGGGCCACCGTCGAGAACTTCTCAAGTACGAGAAGATTTCTTTAGCATATCAGAAAATAAAGTTGAGGAGGATCAAAATATCAATCGGACAATCCAGTGTGACAGCGTGAGGAAGACAAGATCTAATCAACTTGAGTATGATCATCACCTCTTGGCTTGATACAATCTGAAGAAGCTGTAGATGCAACTGGAGCCATGGATTCGGTTTGTGAAGATCTGCAGCATGAACGAATGGTCACTCAAATTCGGCCAAGAACGAGCCCAATCATTTTCGGTAGCTCGTGGAATTCGAAGACATGTTGCATGTTGAGTGCGCAGTTTTACCGTGTCGTAACCTCACTAACCAAACCATCTACACACGCAACGTCTCACATCGAATGCTGTAATCATCTCATTGAAACACCTTACACTAAGAAATGCAATACGAGCAAAAAAAGCGAGAGTACTCTAACCGAAAGATAGACTCCGACGAAATCGGTTTTTTCTCCCGATTCGTTTCCTCGTCGACTGAGTGGAGCGCGACGGAAGAGAAACAGGAAATTCGCATCAGAAACGATCCACGCACACGCAGATCCAACGTTAAAACTAAGAACGCGAGCCGAAAACGACAAACTCAGGCCCTGTTCCGGGGAACCTCTTAGCTCAACAAAGGCATCAGAGACAAAGAACTATGAAAACACAAGTGATCCGATTGACGAAAAAGCCGATTCCCACCAATGAAGGAGGATTCAAGATGGATGATGACGCAGATGATGATGCGTGATCGACCAAGCAGAGCGAAGAGAGGCTTCTTACCTGTCTAGCTTGGCGCAAGCTTTGTGCTCTGAGAGATCGAGCAAAGAGAGAGAGAGAGAGATTGTGAGTCGGAACGAATGAAGTGGACAGTGCCTTTAAATAGAGAGGGAGAGAGAAAGAGCAAGCAGAGCCCGAAATTACCGAATTACCGGAATTATTCCATTTTTTGACTCATTACTTGGGCCTTTATTGTAATTTTATTTTACGTCCTGATTTGATTAACGAATAAATTTGATTAGTAAATTTGATAAGCAACTATAAGTGCGTTTGTTCGGCGGAAAATTCCGTGCTAAAAAAATGCTTGTTGAAAAAATATTCTCAAAAAAATGATTAGTTTTCCTTTATTTTAATGATATGTGACTGGAAATACTTTTTGGTATTTGATCTCATTTAAAAAATGATTTTAATATCATAATTTTATTTGAGGCCAAAAAGGTTAAATTTTATTCTCTTTTTTTTTCCATTTTTTTCTTGTCTTTCTTCCTTCTTCCTTCGTGGCGACTTCCTCCATCAATATCGGCCAATGGCGGCATGGGCAAGCTCAAGGCTCACTAGCCTCAAGTTCCCTGACCTTGGGAGAGCTCGAGCTTGTCGAGATCTCGCAAGCTCGAGACTCACAGGCTCGCCAATTGATCGACCGATGTTGAGACTCGGTGTGCGGCATATGTAGAAGAACAAAGAAAAAGAAAAAAAATATAATATAATATAATTTTTTTAAAAAAATAAAAAATTCGAGAGAAATAATTTCGAAAAGTGTTCACTTCTTCAGGTTGGGGAATCCACTTACTAATTTTTTTGTATGAATTTTCTGTTGACTAAGTCAACTTCGGCGAACCAAGTGAAAGTTGAAAAAACTAATTTCAAGAAAACACTATCACTCAAACAAATGGACCATGAAAAACACTTTTACTCATACAAACATGCCTAAGGCTTTGTTCATTTGGCGATAAACAACTTTTAGGAAAATATTTTTGAATTTTTCAGAATTTATTTCATGGAAAATAGATGAGTTAAGTACAACATTTTTCACTCATGATAAAAAAAAAAACACATTCAAAAGTGATTTCCTCCCCTCATCTTTTCCTCCCTCTATATCTTGACATTAATATCCTTTTTAAATACTTAAAAAAATTATTTTTTTGTAATTTTTATTTTTAATCCCTTTCATTTTATTTTTATTTATTTTGGTTTTTCTTTTTTTTCTTTTCTCCTTCTTCCTCAGTTAGGGGCCGGCGATCGGCTGAAGAAGAAAGGAAAATAAAAAATAAAAAACTTGAATTAAGATAATAATAAAACAAACAATAAAATAAAAAATAAAAAATTTTATTAAAATGAGTACATGGAGGAAAATTAAATCGGATTTCCCATACTAAACGGCGAAAAATATTTTTTCAGTTCATTTTTAGGTTTCAGCCGACCATCAGAAAATATTTTCCAGAATAACCTCATTTTTTTTTTTGCGAAATAAATAATGTTTAGATGTATTAAGGTCGATACATGAAGATTGATATAGCAAGATGAGGAAATTCTTATTATTAAGGATATGACTTTGCTGCTTAAATATCGTTTGAAATTTCTCGCATGTTTTGTTAGGCCTTTTCCCTTTTTTTTACTTGCATGCACCACAAATTTATCTACCTATGGATTTATTCATAGACTTGTATCCTTCACCATCTATTCTTACTGAGTTCACTCTCTGTATTAACTCCCAATCGTCAAGTAGCGATAAGTATTCTACTCAAATCGCCACGATGATTTATTTTTTTGTAATAGTTTCGCTTTGAGAAAACGAGGAAACAAGAGAGGCTCGAAGATGGGCGTGGAATATCTTTTTCAAAATTCGTGCGAGAAGGAAACGAAGAGAAAGTTTTAAAGCCAGCTACAGCCCTCCCTCTATTTTCCCTCCCTTCGGCTAAAAGTCATTATTTTTAACTTAGAATACAAGTCGGAAAATGATATACGTACAAACAAAAGCCGGCCCTTTCAACGAGTATATCGAGACATTATGCTATGCTATCTAATATATATCGAATTTAGCTCTTCTGAAAGGTTTTGAACTGAATCGGCACGTGAGCCGTGCAGCGTCGGATGAATTCTTAAGCAGTTGGATTTGAAGGCTCGTATCTCTTGGATCATAAAAGATGTCTTTTTAATGTGTTCGGTGAGAGATTCGGATGGCCAAAGAGGAAAGTTGAAGGGAATGTAAAACGAAAACGAAAAAGAGCCGCAAAAAATTTAATGTTGGGGGAAGCCGGGTTTGGTGAGGAGAGTCAAAAAAGGACAGCAGCGCCCTATCTCCTCTGGCGACGGCCGATAAAACAAGTGGGCAACCCACCAAATCGGCGATTTATTCGTCACGTGACTCTCACCGCCCCGCCAACGACGGCTCGCACGTGTCGGCAGCCCGGTTCTCGGATTGTTTGGGAATGTGAATTCCCCCGCACGGGTTTTAGCTAAAAAATGAGAGAGAGAGAGAGAGAGAGATGTGGTGGTGGCAATGACAATGGACTGATGGAGGAGAAATTTGGCGTCATGGGACATGTAAGTACAAGAGAGATGAGAAATGAGCTCGATCTCGTGCTTATAAAATTATTGAGGTGTGATTTATACCTTCTATTAATAAAAAAGCACAGAGATCCCATTCCTTAATGAAGGAGCAAGAGTCCTGAGGAGCCACTTTGACGGAATCTCAAAGGGGCAGATATCTCTAAATCTTTGGGTATTAGGATTTTTACAGTTTAAAATCCGTATTTTTTCATTAGTAATTTGGATTTCGATCCCCGTAAATAGCTACTGTTATATATATTATTTTTCTCTGTTTGACGAATCCTTAGTGTAAGGTGAATTTGGACAACCCTTGTACCGATTTCTCTTTTTTGCCTAACGCTTTACGTCCTTGTGATTAGATGCCGAATCTTAACAGAAAATAGTGTTTTTAATGAAGCCATGGGTGTTGAGATATACGCACGAGTTGTGCTAGAAAAATCTTCAATCGGATAATTGGTGCGTCGTCTATCAGTTAATATGTCATACTTATTGGCACACAATTCATTAAATTAAGCTTTTGACCAAACACGAGTCCAATCAAATATGTTGACAGAACTTGAGATCGGGTTTCCTCTTGATCATCTCTCAATGACAAGCTTCGTGGTTCGGAAACAGACCATGGATGAACAACTCCACAATCCAATGTTTCAACCAATGACAAAGTCAACGCAAACAGTCCAAGCAGAGAACCGCAGTGGCCAAGCCAACTTTGATTGACTAGACTCGCATATGTCCAAGAAGTGGAATTTTTATTTTATGGGTATATGCTTCTTAAATTTGGTCTTCCTCTTCACACTGACGTCTAAGTTGGCCGGCTACAACTTCCTCCTACGTTTAGAATATGGCGTTGGAACGTCCAATAAAAAAAAGAGTAATTTGATAGGCAGAGAGCACCAATGGATACGTATAATGAGTGCTAGAAATTCCAATCCAAGATTTAAATTAATAGGTGGAAACATGTCATATGTATATAAAAAGTATTTAAGTGCCACTGTCGTGTGAATTAATTAGTGGGAGTGGACTTACATGTGAAATAATCCCGAGTGATTAAAAGCTTAAATTTATAAGTAAATGGAGACATTTAAACTCTATTATCAAACGATATCTCTCCTTTCACGTGGACGCACACATGAAAGGGGCAAAACTTGACTATGAAGCGATATTAGAAATGAGCATATAAATTCCTTAGGCTAGCGGTGTAGGATACTTTGACACCCCATCTCACGTGGAGGTTGGATCAGGGACAACGTGTGAAATTGATCAACAGAGGACCGCACATGCGAAAGTCCGAGCAAGATGTCAAAAAACTTAAACTGATAAGTAAATGAAAACCACACTATGCCTAGAAATCCCCGTAAATCAACGGCATGGGACACTTTACCATATTGAGTTTTCTAGGAGTGTTCTCAAAGATCGAACGCATCGATCATCCCATTGTCAAATGGCAGACAGAGGGCGTGAATATTTATGCGTGTGAAACGTTGTGATTTCAACTTGATTTTTTTTTTTTTTTGGTGATACTTTATGTAGCAATCAAAACAAGAAATTGGGGATATCCAATCCCAAAGCCAAACTGCTAAACTTAATTCTTAAATTAAAAAGTCACGGGTGCCTTTTGCTGACTTGACAACGACTCATTCCTTCTTCAATGGAGTTTGGCAGGCAAATGCTTTTTAGTATTCTATAAAATAATAATAATAATAATAATAATAATAATAATAATAATAATAAAAAACCTTTCTCAAAACCTCACATGAAAATGCTTGAACATCTTTGATTGAGAAACCAAAAAAGGACACCCAAGAGGTTGACCCATGAATTGCTTATCACCCTATTGAACTCGACTCAGCTCGACTCAAAGTATTGGTATGGTGCGATATTTTCTTTTGGAGTCGTGTCATCCAAACGACAAGTATTTGTTGTCTGCGCGGGATGATTTGGAGCGTAAGCTCACTGAAGAAGGGGACTTCCAATCTCGAGCAGCTTGTCATTTATTAATTATTTAGTATATGTTATCCTACCAAAGGAAAACAAGCTGACATTAAATGTCATCGATTTTCGATGGAATTACCATTCTTTAGCCGTCCCACGTCTATGTAGTCACACCATAAAGAGACGAAAAAACAGGACCAACAATATCAATAAGAAATATGGACATTCGACCATTGGATCTGTACTTCGACACTCTATTGAAATGATCAAGTTCATCGTATTTATTGAACATGTAACTTAAAAACCATCGATAAATTACAAAAGACGGTACCCATTTGATTCTTCAATGTGAAACTACAAGTTATTTTTTACTTTAAAAATGCCTAGCTCACCTATCAAATAATCAAAGCAAAAAAAGAAGAAGCAATTTCCCTCACCAACCTAAGCGATTGCGTACACTGAACAAACGACCCCATGCGGTGGGAAAACATTGACCGCCGCACAATGATAGAAAACTGCTTTTCACTCCTCAAGCCAGCCTTTGATGACCAAGGGAATCACGCTTTGACAAAATGAGTGAGCGTTGAGTGGACATTCGAGTGAGTGTCTATCATGACTTCTTGGATTTTTCTTTCTCCGTAATTTCGTCTTTTTAAAATTATCGGAAAACTGGGACGAGTTTCGTAATCGTTTTCCATCTAGTCCGTAACGGTTTATCAAGCAGAAAGGCTCTAAATACCAGAGAAAGCCGGTGTGAAATCACTCGATTCAGAAGAACTTTGAAATATCGAACAAGTCTTGAGTTTTTCTTCTTTGGTGGACGAGGGATATCGCTTTAAGTGAGTCGATCCCGGGTCGGTCAAGTATCCCCGCTAACTCATGGGTAGCGTGCGACTCAAGCCGAAACCCGAGTAGTTGTCCAAACACGGGATGGATGAATGCAATTATGAGCAAAATTGGACAATATTTGGCTCATTTCTTTGGCACTGAATCTGCATAGATTTTGGCCAAAAACAAAAAAAAAAAAAGGCTGTCCTTCCATTATTTGAACCAATGTGTGGCAATGTGGAGAATGTAGCTGTAGTATTATCATTGCATGGCTCTGTTTCCCTATCTTGGATCTTCTGCAATAGAGCCCCGTTTGTACTGTGTACAGGTCAAGTGAAAGAATTATGCGTGGAGAAGCTATGCTTGGGGAAGAATACAATGAGGTAACAGTAGTATGCTAAACAATGGAGATCAACATGTCTTGTAGGGGCAAGAGCAGTTCGGTCTTGGCGCTCGCCAATCATATCATCTTCTCAAACTTGTCGAGCTTCCTCACCCGTTGCATCGACCTCAAGAGCAATGTGAAAAATACTCCTGGATTTGCACATAGGTTTATTAAAAAGAACCGTTTAGCAACATTAATGGTGGAAAGAAGAACATTTTGTCTCAATGCAAAAAGAGTGTTAATGACTGATGAAGAACCTGCTCCAATGAATGAGCCGTTCGCGAAAATCTGACTGCCTTGGTTAGTGAGAGTAACTCCTAGGTTTAGTAGCGTGCCTCCGAAGACGGTATACATGGTGGCCATCTGAAGTATCGTCGCTTTCCGAGCTGCCCTTTCGGACTGGACAAACCAAGAAGAAAACCAGTCATTGCACACTCTTACTGGCGATAATGACATCAGAAGCCGATGAAAAGATCTCTTGGACCTTTGTCAAGTACCAAATGCGAATGTAACAAAGTCATCAACGCGATTGTTAAAGTAGGAAAATACCTCGAGCACCCGGACTCTGAGTTTTAAATCCCCCGACTCAAGTTGATTCACAATCTCCTCTATCCGCTGGACTCTGTAAGGCATGCTCACGGTGGATGTTCTAGCCTGAATGTGTGTACACGGTTGCTCTCAGTACCAATTCTCATCAAATAAGAAAAACACAATGGTCAGGAATTCACATCTAGATGGACTCAAACCATACATCATCAGCTTGCTTCCTTATCTGCTGCACGAGTTGCGTGCCTGTCTGTTGTCTCTGCCTTATATCCAGAAGTTCCTGCAGGCATGAGGTTATCATTTGGTAGCAGAAATGGGTTGCCGATCATATGAACCTGCTAAAATGAAAGCCATAAATTGGTTCCTAGGAAAAATAATGGTACCTGTGCATAAGGGGCGGCAATCTTTGCAAAGGAAAAATTGGGGTCGAGGGTGTAGCCGATACCTGCGATATGACAGTTATAGCGCAACACAAAAAAGGTCAACATCACTGCATTCGAATATCGCCATCTCATTTAAGACAGAAGGAAGACATAAGTATTTTAACATATTTTGTTCTCATGGCTAAAAAGGACATAGCTTGTCCATCAAGAGTTCTGCAACTAATGGGGACAAAGAGGCTGTTCGATTTTCAGAATCATGGGAAGCCATTTTCTACTGTAGCAAGAAAAGAATGGATGAGAGAGAGAGAGAACCTTCGAGAGTAGAAAATGCCCTCAAGACAAAGGTAAAGGTAGATGGAAATCTGAACGGCTGATCTTGGGCTATTGCAAACAAATCCTGCCATATAATTGCCGTCATGAATCAGTTTCCCCTATATTCGGCCATAAAATAATATTACTTCAATTCGGTTCCCCTCGTGAAGCAAATGCATAACTTATATGCATACCTCCCCAATTGCAGCGAATGTCTGCTGTTGATCTGGTGTCTGGCTCAACAAGTTGTCCAAGAAAAACTTCACGGACCTCCTCACCTGAAGAACATTCAAGAATTGGTGACACAAAAAATCTCAAGCGACATAGATGAAGAAGAACAACCAATTCATTGCCTTCCCAAGCAAGGCACATTGCATACCGATGACAAATCTCCAGTCGGCTGAAGCGCTCCAAGATCAATAAGGCTCTGCATAACCTGTGCAATCACCACTCGTGAGGTTAACTTGAGCAATGCAGCATAACCAATGCAGCTAATTCATTGTGGTTTCGGACATTACTAAGCTTGCATATGCTTGCAGTATCATTAGCATCTAAGGAAAGATGGATAACTACGTCTCGGAAGCAGGCATAAAGAGTTTATTTGCACAGATAAGTGATCTGGACAAACCTTTTTCGCGTCTTTCTCATAAACAGCATAGAAAAGTTCAAGCAACCTTTCGCGGGTGAAAGATTTGATCTCCCCCATCATTCCAAAATCATAGTAGATGATTGCTTCATCCATGTCAATAGCGAGATTTCCAGGGTGGGGATCAGCATGAAAGAAACCGGTTTTCAGTATCTGCATCATTTTATTTCATGACATCATCCAGTTGTATGATGAAATCAACCAACAAAAACTGCATATGGCTTTCACTATCAAGAACTGAACTTTAAGACCGGCTTAGGGTTCTGTACCTGAATCAGATACGCTTCAATAGCACGTGAAGAAATGCGAGAGCGATCAAAACCACGTGAATCAAGCAGATTTAGCCGATCAATCTTTACACCTACGAAAATATGACCAAGATACATGAGCCAGAAGTAGCCATACCGTTAATAAAGATTATATTGTGTTGAACAAAAATGAACATTTGTGGCCTCGGTAAAAACCTGGCACATACTCCAAGGTCAACACCTTCGATGCAGTATAATCCCAGTAAACCAGCTGCAACAAAAAGAACAAGGAATCATTTTGCAGTAATGAAAAGCCAAAGAAACAGAATAACAGTGGCTGTACTGTTTATGAAAGTTAAATGCATCTCCATGTGTAAGTTGCGGCAGCAAAATACATAGCTAAAGTAGCTGGTAGGCTGTTGAGGGAAAACCTACAGGCACTCGGACCCACTTTATGTTCCGAAAATCTCGGCGGAATTTATCAGCATTCTTCCCTTCATTGATGTAATCTATCTCTTGATACAAAATCCTGAAATGAACAAAGATCTACCGTTCAACTCAAAAAAACAGTATGCATAACACTGAGCTTGCTAGACGAGGCAAAGAAGCAAGAGCTCTGTTATCCTACTGAACAGCACGTCACTGAACATCGACAAGAAGAAATGCATCTTTCGACCTCTTAAAATGAGAATGGTGCCAATACATTGGCAAATAAACTCAAACTCCTAAAATAAGAAGGGGAATGAAGTATACAACAAAGGCACAACGCAATGACAAAGTAGGATCTTGGTTTATTGAACTCACGTCGAACATTCTTCATAAATACCAATCCAGTCCCTTGTTGGACCCCCAAGAGTTTCACTTCTCTGAAAATACTCTGCAATGAGCTTCAAATTACCTGGCCAGGAAAAAGAAAGAGTGGTCAAAGAAACCGTCAAAACAATCTAACAAATAATTGTTCATAAGGTTCATAATATTGTCCTGTTAATGCATATCAGTAGTATTACCCAAAACTACTACATCAGAACACTGAACTTCATGGTAGTAAGAAGTTCAATGCAAGTGCAGAGCTACTACTTTTAGCTTTTCAAAAGAAAAAGCGGCAAGCGCCCTTGTCGCTTTGTCAACTTAATGCTGTCCTGTTAGCAAATGCGAAGCCCCGAACGTGCTCACGAAAGAGAATTTATGGAGCCAAGCATTAGATGAATATAAGTAAATTTATTTGCTGTACGGTTGACGGTGAATGCAATGACCATGGCACAGGATGAAGTCTCTTCGGCTAATATCATGCGTAAATTCAGATAGCTAAATCCACATCTAACAGCTCATTTATAACACCCCGCATGTTGGGAACAACACTTGGTGATGCCCATAAGGGAAAGAAAGGAGAGGAATGAAGCATGAACATTCACGGTACAAAATATTTTATCTAAAGCTGATGATTTGAAAAGAGTTCCCACTTACGCAAATCAATGTCGAAAAGCTTCCTCAAGCCTGGTCTTTGAACCTTTATTACTACTTTCTCGCCATTATGCAGTATAGCTCGATGTACCTAAATACGAGATCTTTCCAACGTCAAATGGGTAGATTACAATTGTCAAGAAAGAGTCACTATGATGAGGATGTTGACCACAGAATATGGAAAATCATGACGGTTCTGCTGGTTTTAATCCTAATTGATAAAAGCGTCTCTCACTGTCATGCAGGGAAGTAAACCAAATATCTAAAAACGTCCAAGGAACCAAGGAAGAGTTAGAAAAATAAAAACGGATCAAACACCTGACCAAGACTAGCAGCAGCAATGGGTTGATCCTCGAACTCCTAAAGATGACATCAACTGGAGCTCCCAGTTCACTCTCGATGAACTCTCTAGCTTTCTTGGCGAGAAGGCGGGGACTCTGTCCTGAATTGAAAAGCAGACTTGTGTCATATTGCAAATGAATAGATTTAAAATGTTCTGTAATAGCGGGTGAACGTAGAGCCACCCAAAAAAATCACAGGCAAAAGCAGAAGAGCAAGAGAACAAAGCCCTCCTTAAAAGCAATCATATCAGAATCAAGAGCCACGACATACCTGCAACTTGGCGAGCTCATCCACAAATTCGCGTGGAAATAGGTCGGACCTCGTCGAAGATAACTGGCCAAGTTTAATGAAGGTCGGACCTAGCTGCAGCACACGCTCCCGCAGCCAGGAAGCAGTCTTTCGTCGCCTATTTTTCTGAGCCGTGAATGTCAATTGGCACCTCAAAATAGAAAATAGAAGTACTAACAGTTGCATCAAGCATCCAAAAAGCTTAAATCACACCTGCTTGTCTTCCGAAATCCCTCCCAATAAGCCCATTTTGCATTGTCGAGCAAAACGCGGACACGCAGAGATAGAACGAAGGACCAAACATCTATGTTCCTCTGCCAGGAGCTATAGTTTTCATTGGCCCAACTGAATCCTTCATCTGATGGCAAAACCTTGAGCTCATCCACGGGTGGAAACTGTTTGGTGCCTCGAACTTTTGGAGTCTTGACAAGGGACAGGGTAGTTTCGTCTTTACTATGCTTGCCCCATTAAGCACTTGCTTCGAACCATTCACCATCCTACTGGTTATTCCCATTCGGGGCGTTCCTCTTCATTACCTCACTTGCGGGCACCATCTTGACGGCTCTTCCATTGTACCTAATCTAGCTGAGAGTCGCTCCGTCTCATAATCACCTGAAACCTATAAACTCGGTTGCCACAGTTCACATTGCACATTTTTCTCTCAAGTTTCGTGATTTGATTCGATATGGAACTCGAAAAGCTTAAACCATCATCCGTTCTTCTTGGTTCATCACCTCGTGTGCCGGCAATAACAGCTCTGAGAAGCCAGTATTGCCGCCATTTTAGCAAAAATCAAGACCTGTAAAATTCGAACAGGTGAGTCCTAAAGTAAAACACATGATTGGAAAAGATGAAGACCGATAAATTCGAGAGGCCATTAGATGCAGTCAACTTGCAATTTTGATCGAGAAGAGGCTATACAACAAGAAAGAAAGTCGAAGATGCGGAATCGCAATCAGCGACACAATTGAAGAAGGCCCAGCCGCCTCCCCGCCAAAAACCCAACCCAAAACAAAAAAAAGAAGAAGAAGAAAGAAAGCCGCCTTCCCCCTAGTTACATCCTCGGAAACGGACAGACCAGACGAAAAGCAGAACACTAAGGAAAAAAGAAACAGAGGAATCCTTACGTGGGTATGTCAAAAGAATCAGATCCTCAATCCTACTATCAAATTCAAGATCCGACCTTTGCAGTCGCGATGAGCTCAGAGCGGTGGGAGCAAGAATAAGATTGCTCTGGCCGTAATATAATATTCCAAACTGGTGGGTGTGGCGTTAAAGAATAGCTCAAGCCGGAACGGCTGCCGATGGAGAAAGGAAGGAAGAAAAACGGTAGCCGAGGCGACAGAGTGGCGTGCACTCTTTCGCTCGGTCCCATCGAAACTCCAGAACACCAGAGGGCGTTATTCTTGCTGTGCTCTTCCCGTTTTTCCTCCACTTCCTCTTTCCTGTATTCGGTTAACGACAAATTTGATATTTGAGGAATGGATACTGTTTCGTTCGTGGCGATGCCCGTAGAATCTTTCGACAACCGCATTCGCTTGGTTGGCTCCCGTTTGTCGGGTTTTGGCGAAAGGCGCTGTTGGGTTTCCTTGGCGAGATGCATCGTGTCGCCGGCCACTGTCACAAAATCCGCCCCCCCACGGAAACCTTTCCTTCTCCCTGTCCCGGTGCCGCCACGTGGGCATGTGGCCCCCCTCGAATGGGACCCACCTAACTCGATGCGAAGCAGCACCTGCTGGCTTGACTTGCGGGGATCAAGTTGACTACGGACGGAAAATGGTGGGTCGTTTTGTCATGTGCGGGAAGCAAAATTTTCATCAAAATCCAATAAAATGAATTTGGTTTTTCCAGTGCTATCTTACGAATCTAACTCAAAATCACGTGAACATGCTCGAGTTGTACTATCTTGCATAGATCTCTAATCACCTGGAGTTTGTTTGGCAATAATTTTGATTTTTAATTTGTTCCTTAGAGCAAAAAAGAATCGGAAACGTATTTAGAATTATGATTTATAATTATAATTTTTTTTTATTGGAAACAGTTGTTCGGAGCAAAAATAAGAATTAAAAAATTTTGATTCTGGAAAAAAAATTTAGTTTTACTATTTTGCATTAATCTCTAACCACGCATTTGTCGAAAACTTTCTCTAACAAGAATTTTAAGCTTAGGATCTGCCGGCTTTTAAATGAGAAAATTAGTATAAGTAACCTTAAGTAAGGTTTATTTGACCTCAACATCTTAAAAATTGAAAACAAAAGATTCCTTTTTAAAATATTTCACTCGAGATCACTCAACTCGGTACGAAAACAAAGAATGCCAGGAAACATCACCGTCTTTATTTGGATTTATGGTTATGGATTACATAATGTGGAATCGGCCTCGAGACTTATTACATATTTAGGCTGTGTTTGTTGGGGAAAAAGTTTTCTGGAAAATATTTTCCGGATTTTCTCGGAAAATAGGTTAACCCGGAACATCCTCCTATGGAAAAATCCCTTTGAAAATTGTGGAAACGATTTCCTCTTTTAACAAACGGAATCATTTTCCGTCGCCGAGGCCGTCGGTCCCCAGCCATTGATCGCCTCCCAACCACCGCCGCTCGCGATCCGGGCGCCGCTCGCCGCCGCCATTCGCCGGGCCGCCGCCGGTCGCCCGCCGCCGGAAAATCAATCATGCCAACGACGGAAATTGTTTCCAGTTCATTCTTAAGTATTAACCAATATAGGGAAATGTTTTCCCCCATTTTCCGTGAAACAAACGACCTTTCTCCAAATCGGGCAAAAAAACACATCACATGTCCCAACTTCGAATCCATGGAATGACAGGATTCAGTCGACTTCAGAGCTGTTTTATACATGGATTTTAATATTCACATTTGCCATGTGAAGTAGATGCTAAATTGACTGGACAGCTACGACAATTTTCTACCTCGTCGAGATCCAAATCCCGTTTGAATACTCGATGCGACCAACTACACAATTAGGGCATGTGCTGCAGCGTTTTTTTCCAAGGAAAAGCATGTGACGGAGGGAAATTGTCAAAAAAAAAAATCCTAAGTCTATTGCACTTTGTCGATTCAGTTCTAAATATTTCAATTTTACCAATTCAGTCCTAAACATTCTATTTTTTGACAATTCAGTTTAAAATCTTTTTTGTGCTAATTCAACCCTAAACCTTTTGCATTTTCGCTAATTTGTCCATTTGGCCATCTTTAGCCAGTCGACGCTGATGTAACCCCACCGATGCTAATGTGGACTCATCGACAATAACGGGGCAATTTTTAATATATTTTATTATCTTTTCAACTTTTCTTATTTTTATTGCTTCTTCTTTTTACTGTTTATCTTCTTCTTCCTCGTTAGCGACCGGCTCATCTTTTTCCTCTTTCCTTGTGAATGGATGGAGGCAAGGTCCTCATCGGCTATTGGCACCACCGTTGGGTGAGTTTGGCCTCACCAGATTTGGGTGAGGTCGAGCTCGCCCAACCATGGCATCTCGCCCAGCCACGGCGATGGCAACACCATGGCTAGGTGAGGTCCGACCTCACCATTGCCTAGGTGGGCACCATCTGGTGGTGGGATCCCTTGCTGTCGAGATGTGGTGGAGCGACTGAAATAAAGAAGACATCGTCCATGCCTCATTAGACACAAAAAGTTTACCACCATTCAGATACCCCAATGCTAATTTGTCTATCATTGCTAATTAGTTCACCAACAATGTCTATCTTGACATTTAAGTTCATACCTTAGTTATGGTCCAATCCAAAACAGAACCTACAATCATAAAGTAAGCAAAAGGGAACAAAGAGAAAAGAATCTCATCTTAGTCCCTTCCTCCCATACACACTGGGGAGGCCCCAGATCTGGTGAGGCCGAGTTTGCCTAGCCATGGGGTGGTTTGGCCAAGCTTGCCTAGCAACAGCGGTGCTAGCTTCTTCCAGAGGCAACGCCAGTGGCTGGCGAGGACCTCACCTCAAATTGATCACTAATGAGGAAGGAGGAATAAGATGAGTCGGTTGCTAACGAGGAAGAATCAGGAAGAAGAAGATAAACAGTAGAAAGAAAAGAAAAAATTAAAAAGATAATAAAATATTTTTAAAAATTACCTTGTCAGTGTCATTAGGTCCACGTCAGTACTGATCGAGTCCACATTAGCATTGATCGGCCAAAGATGGCCTGATAGACTGATTTGACGAAAATACAAAAATTTTAGGATTAAATTAATACAAAAAAAGATTTAAGACAGAATTAACACAAATACAAAAGTTTTAGGATTAAATTGATAAATTAAAAGTTTTATAACTGAATTAGTAAAAGTGCAATAGATTTGAATTTTTTTTGATAATTTTTTCATGTGACGGGAACCATGAAAATGGGCATCAAGAAAGGGGATGGGCTTCATTTGTCCTTTAGGCCCCCCTTCGGAGGAGTTGCATTTGCTGACCAAAGAAACATTAACTTGTTACTTTCTACAACACGTGGGTGGTTTGACCACCCCCCAAAAAAAAAAAACCACGTGGGTGGATTAACTTTTGTTTGCGAATACCCAACATTTTTTTAAAATTAATAGGGTCGCTATTAATTATTTATTGATCCAAAAAAATCACTAGTCACATGAATAAGTACAAACCTAATAATTTTGCATAAAACATTAGTTATGTCCAAACTCACATCTTTTTTTTTTCAGTATAGGATCATTAGAATCAATATAAAAAATTTATTTTCTCATACAATGCATTATTAATCATGTAAACTAGTAATTATCGATAGATTGAAAGTTGAATTTCTTGTAAAAAGTTATCAATCATGGGACAAATTATTAGTAATGTACTCACAAGTCACACAATTTCTTTTGGAAATCCTAGTAAAGCAAGAGGAGTTAGAAGAGAATGGGAACATGTAGAATTAAATTGGCAGCCTTAGAATATGCTGAACATGCAACTGATGTGGAAGGGGAAGTTCATGAGATCGAACAGCCAATCGTGACCAAGTGTGAGCACGAATATCTTAATAAAAGAGTTCAAAGGTAGTAAGGGTCCATGTCCAATTTCAAACCCATGTTTTTCTAAGGATGAAAGGCCCAATTTCGGCCCAATAATAAACATGGGATCCATGACCTGGGCCATCCTAAAAACGGCCCAGAGAAACGCATTCGATACATAATGCTCAGGGGGGATTTTGTTTGTAGGATAATGCTCAGTGGGTTTCTTTCTGGTATAACATGGCAAAATGAATTAAGTGGAAGATGCTTTTATGGTCAGTGGAATCCTGAAAAATAGTTTGTGTAACCAGAGGATCAAAGTTTAGTATTTGAAAATCCAACTTGAACTCCGTCAGCACCAACATCGTCCTCATCATGTGGACTAGGGACCCCGGGCCCTGGACCCCATCCTAAGCAGCACTCATGTCTTTAGAACACTATTGGTGCCAAAATATAAACACCAAGCACCCACGAACACGAGATAATTTTTATGTGAAAAAATATCCTCAATGTGAGGAGATAAATACCATCAGATTGAAGTCTACCCAAAATCTTCACTATCAACAAATTAGGTGAACAAAGCAGTAACAACATCAATAACACCATTCTTAGCAATATGCGCGAAATTCACAAAAGATCAAGGATAAATATTGCTAAGCACAGGTTCAGCTCTACTTATAAAAAAAACTCGATGAAGGAAGATCCATGTGAAAATCAAATCGATCGGATTTGAGAACTATATATATTATAGAGAGGCCCACTCCATTACAAATTAGGCTGCAAAAGCCCATAGAGGAAATTCACTTCCCTTGAACTAGTGTGTTTCACTTCCCTAAATCCTTATGAACCTCTTGGGGTGTGCATGGTAGGGGTGATTGATTTCCGATTCGATCCAGTTCTTCTCAAGAACCAGGAACAAGACGGAGGTCCCGACTCCCAATTTGTCGGAACTGAGAACTGGATTGATCAGTCCAATCCGGTTCTCAAGCGATTCCATTGGACCGGTAACATGACAAAAAAAAAAATGCACTATAATTTTTTGCCTTACTTTTGGTTCAAGCACCACTTTCCTCTACCTCAGTGCACGAATGCTCTCGCTTGAAAGAGGTTGAATCCAAGACCAAGATTCTCCTTTTACTTTTACTCTTGTGGCAGACAAAACTTAGCTTAGATATTTACTCAGTAGCTTCGAGATCAAGTTACGTTGTTTCTTACCTTGTTTTATCCTTGGGTTACTCTACACTATGTAACAGCAAAAATTAATACATATGTTCTTTGAGTTTTGCTTCAAAGAAGAGAGCATTTTGCACCTTGTCTCTGTTCTATAAAAACCTACAAGATTCTTCTAACTCAGATGATATGAAGATGAGCTGTTTGGAGGGCTTTGACGTATGGCTAGATTCATGTTCCTGCTTTAATAGATTTTACGAAGAAATTTAGCCCTCTGCGCTCGCTTGATCATTTTAGTTTGACTTTCAATATAAGCAGTCATTCATTATATTACAGTCATCAGCAATATTTGAAATGATTCTATTCACTAATTGGAAAAGAAATAAATAAAGTATGATTTAAGAAAATTAAAAAAAAAAATCAACCGGTCTAGTCTGAGTGGTCCAGTCTTATATCCCTAGACCGGGAACCGGGAATCAAACCAAGCTTCTCTAGAACTGAGAACCAGACCAAAGCGGTCCTGATTCGGTCAGTCAAATTTGCTCACCATAGTGCATGGTAACACTTCTGGAAATGGATTTCTGCTTCAAAAATGCTTCTGGAGCAGAAGCCCATTTGGCAAAAAATTTTACTCCTGAAGTTATTTTTTCCTCAATTTGATAAGTTAAAAAAATTGCTTTTCGACTCAAAAATTACTTCTCGCCTCACCCTATTTACATTATGCCCTTATCCTCTTTTCGACCATGCCACCAACCTCCGCTCATCGCCGCCGGCCACTGACCACCGCACGCGAGCACCACCATCCATTGCCCCTTGCCACTAATTGCCGATCATCGCCCCCTGTCGCTAACCGACGACCATTGCTAGCCGTTGCCCACGGCCTACCTTTGTCGACTGCTGCCCCTCGCCACCTATGACAACTACCAACCGTTGACCATCACCTGTCGTTGCCTGATGTAAACCTTCGCTAGTCGCCACCCACCGCTGACCTCCGTTGGCTGCGCCCATTGTCACCCACCACCCCTATCACCAATCGCTAGCTATTGCCCATTGTCGTTCGCGACCACCTCCATCGTGGCTGCTCACTATCGACCTCCACCGCTCATTACTCGCAACTGTCGACCACCACTGCCCAACACTAGCCTCCACCAGCCATTGACCATTGCCTCGACAATCGCTGCAGATCGCCATCACCAGCCATTGACTGTTGCCAACCACCACCACAACCATCGCCACTCGCCCTCGAGTGCCATCTCCAATCGCTGAAGTAAAAAAATAAAAAAATAGTATTTTATTTTTAAAAATTAAATAAATTTTTAATAATAAAATTTTTTAAAATGAAGTATAAATTTTCAGCTGCCAATAATAATTTTGCATAGAAGGTTTTGTGTTAATAATGTTTCAGAAGTAGAAATTTTCAACCGTTACCAAACGAATTTCTCTGATCAGAAATCAACTTCTATAGCAGAAGTAGAAAAATCAACTTCTGAGCATAAGTTGATTTCTGAAACAGAAGTGTTGCCATAGGCACCCTCATATACTGTTCCATTTGCAAATTCCCTACCTAAGAAAAATATTATAATTATGGTCACAGTTTTATTTTCCTAACAGAGTTCGATGCGGTCAATGATGATTTGTTCTGCATATATTTATTGGAGAACCTAACTTTGCCTACATTCATATTATGCATATATTTCCCTAGAAAGTATTAATCATATTCTCAATATTAGCACATGACGTGCCCATTCTCTTAGAATATATTGTCTTTTACTTTTTGCATGTCTACCGCCCCACATTTCGGGAATAAAGACACTGACAGCCCTCAATTTTTAGTTTCAATTTGTTCGACCTTACATTTTTTGTTTTATTGTTCGAGCTGGTTGGTCCGATGAAAACACTTTACGGAAATGATGAAATGCCTGTTATGTTGCCGTTAAATACTGATGTAATAATAAAAATGATTACAATTTTTATATTGAAAATAGAATTCTGGAAAAATAAACGAATGAGCGCCCGCAAAGGGAAGGGGACGGGCTGCGGTTGCGAAAGAGGTGGCCGCCCCTCCCCCTACACCAGGGAGGGTTTGCATGGTCACGTGATCTCGCCGCCCCCTTCTTCTTGCAGGACTTGAGCAACCCTCTTTCTCTACATATGTGATAAGCACAGAGAGTGCATCTGGGCAAGCAAGGGACGTAAAGCAGGCGAAGTCACGGCCTTCATTAGCCTCGACGCTTGTCAGCGAGGACCCCAAAACTCTATGTAGATCTGGCCTTGCTTCTCTCTCTCTTCTCTCTCTCTCTCTCTCTCTCTGTGTACGTGGGTGCAGGTTGCAGCAACGATCGGCGGAGACACCAACAACGGTTCCTCTCTCTCTCTCTCTCTCTCTCTCTTTGTACGTGGGTGCAGGCTGTAGAAACGATCGGCGGAGACACCAACAACGGTCCGACCCTAATCAGCGACTGGACAGCATTGTCACCACAATGAAGTAAATGGAAAAATTACCAAAAAAAATTATAAACCAATTGTGATTTGTGCCAATTCAGTTATAAACCTTTTTTTTTAACCAATTGAGTTTAAACCTTTTGTATTGTGTCAGTTTAGTCAATTTGACCGGGCAGACAATGACATGGATAATTTTTAATTATAACTTAATATCATTCATATCTTTCTTTTTTATTTATTTTTCTCTTCCCCCCGTGGCTGGTGAGAGTCGTCGAAACTCGTCGGCCACTGAGTAGGGCTGCAAAGCCCCCCCGGCCTCGCCGACTAAGGGCAAAGGCGGCATCACCGCAGCAGCACCTCGTGATGGTCTGAGGCGTGGCCACGAAACCCTTGCCGACCGCAGTGGGGAAAGAGGAAAAAAGAAAAAAAAGGAAGAAAAAGACAGAGAAAAAAGAAAAAATATAACAAATTTAAAAAATATTGATATTATCCATGTCAGTTTAGACCTGTCATAGCAGACTGAATGACAACAAATACAAAATTTTTTAGGACTTATTGACGAAAAAAAATTAAAGATTTGAACCGACAAAAATTACAATAAATTTAGGTTGATGGTAAATTTTTTTTTTCGAAATAACCTAAAAAGAGTGCACAACACGGACGTTCTATCCTTTTATTGCCGATTCATACCGAACGCCGTGATATCGCGGTCCGAAAATGTACAGGCCCCTCTGGAAATGACATTTAGTTGGACTCGGTAGTTTCATGAAGTTAACGGTAACGAAAGAGAAGATGACGGATTTTGCGAGGAAAACAAAACATGCGAAATACGTCGTCCTAGACTTCGATACTCGTAGTCAACGTGACTCTGCCATAGACACGGCGTAAAATGTCAGCCAGGTAAATGAACAAAACGGGGGCAGTATCTTACTGTTTCACTACCTCGGTTTCCGTGCAGTCTTATAAGTGTGAAGACAATTCGTAGCCCCCCATGATCACGTAGGACAATCTGTAGCACTTTGGAGTTGAGAATCTACAGATAAGGTGGAGTGCGAGCATGGGATCCAAAAAATGGGATATTCGCAATTGTACAGCATGTGGCACTAGGCATGTTGAATACGACAAACCGTGCCAGTTCGTTTTATCACGAATGCGATTATGTCTGTAATCCATTACGATTGTGTCTCAATAGCTATATATATAAGGGCCTATGATAATCGTTACTCAGAGTCATCGATTAGCCTTGCCATTGTACGATTCCGATTTAT
Organism: Psidium friedrichsthalianum; assembly: GCA_019149425.1. Taxonomy (NCBI): domain Eukaryota; kingdom Viridiplantae; phylum Streptophyta; class Magnoliopsida; order Myrtales; family Myrtaceae; genus Psidium; species Psidium friedrichsthalianum. The sequence goes on from JAGVVM010002476.1 coordinate 31,838, forward strand.
ATAATCAAGCGACATTACGTCACTCGGTAATAACAGATCGATTCTTATCACAAGCTCATATTAAACCAAATAGTTGGGTGTTGGGCACATAATGAGTGATATGTTTGGCGAAAACAGTGTGTATTTTAGTAATTCATCCTGTAAAGGATAAATAGAGTATGTGGTTTAGTGTCATGAAAAAAATTAATTGGTAGATCGAGTAATATACTACTACTGGGAGCAGGTATGGGTACTCAAATCTTATTGTATACCACCCCCCCCCCTGCCACATCCAACCTAGTCAAGTTGGTCTACTCCTGGACATATACATCCCTTCACCCACTACCCACACGGACCTCAAGCGCCTTGTTGAATCATCAATATAGAAAGGGTGAGCTAGCATGACACATGACAGTTAACCGGGTACGTGATTTGCAATCTCGGACATAAACTCAATTATAGCCAAAAATCAAGGAGATATATATACACATCTGCACGAGATGGGAATTTTGGTGGTAAAAACATTAATTGTTTAAATTCTCAAAGTGTATTGATTTGGCATTTTCGGATAAAAATTAATTGAGATAAGTTTAGGATTTCACTGTGGCAGACTTTACTATATCTCCACCATTTTCGCATGTTAGCGTGGTTACAAAGCTACCCATCTATTCTTTTTTCTTCTGCCGTATAACGGGCGAGACACCAATTGACAAAGACCACGACCAGAACTTTAAACCTTCGATATTTCGAGGCCGATTCCAATTTCCTCCCGAGTTCCGCAGCTCTTGCAGCGTGTCCGCTCACTGTATTGAATCTCTTCATCTCTCGAGTTCTTTCCATCGAAGTTCTGAACATATAACGAACACCATCAATCTCTTCGAGAACAA
>JAGVVM010002477.1:0-23464 GCA_019149425.1 Psidium friedrichsthalianum
TCTAACATTCTATACGTAGATATAGACTGTACGTTCACATCCGTTCGTGCAACTACATCCTAAACGTAGTTATAGTTAATGTCTATGTGTTGGTCTTACAATGGAACTTTGGGATCTTTACTGGTAAGCTATCGCTGCTTGCCTATCACATATACCAAAACTGGATTTTTAGCCTCGCTAGTAACTCTAAATGTTCAACAAAAATCCTTAAGCTAGACACCCTCCTGCGCTGCTGCTGACAAAGCCACGAACTCGGCTTCCATGGTAGATAAGGCTATGCAATTCTGTTTCTTACTGCTCCATGATATGCGCCATTATTCATTAAGAACACATTTCCAGATGTAGATTTTCTCTCATCTAAATCTCATTCCCAATCAGCATCAGTGTAGCCCTCAAAATGCAGATCACTTCCTTGATAACTCAACGCATAGTCAGCAGTAGCTTTCAGATACCTCATGATTCTCTTGACAGCAGCTCAATGTGCTTGACCTGGATTGGATTGGTATCTACTTACCAATCCAACTGCATAACAAATATCAGGTCTAGTACACATCGTAGCGTACATTAAGCTTCCAACGGCACTCGCATAAGGAACATTTTTCATTCTTTCTTGCTCTTGTGGAGTTTTAGGACACATTCTGCTGCTCAGACTTTCACCTTTTGCAATAGGAGTATCAATGGGTTTACTATCTCGCATACGAAATCGCTCAAGGACTTTATTTATGTATGTCTCTTGTGAAAGAGATAACAACCTTTTCGATGATCTCTCGAGATCTAAACTCCAAGAATATACGTAGCTTCACCCATGTCTTTTATTTCGAAATTAGAAGATAACTAACTTTTGACTGTCTTGACAAACTCCATATTGCTTCCAGCAATAAGTATATCGTCAACGTATAATGATAAGATTACAAAATGACCTTTGGATCTTTTAACATATACGCAATTATCTTCATGAATCATCTCAAAATCATATGCCATTACGGCATTATGAAAGCATATATACCATTATCTTGAAGATTGCTTGAGGCCATATATCGAACTCAAAAGTTGACATACTTTATGTTCTTGGCCTTTAGTGACAAACCCAACGGGTTGTTCTATGTAAATTTTTTCTTCTAATTCTCCATTGAGAAAAGCAATCTTTACATCCATTTGATGCAATTCAAGATCCAAGTTGGCCACTATTGCCAGAATAAGGCGAACAGAGGTGAATCTTACAACAAGAGAAAATGTATCTTTATAGTCAATTCATTCCTGTTGATTATACCCCTTCACTACAAGGCAAGTCTTATGTTTCTCAATCGAGCCATTAGTCTTACGTTTTATTTTGAGAACCCACTTGTTCCCAATGGCTTTACGTCCTTTTGGAAGATCAACCAGTTTCTAAACTTTATTTGATCTCATCGACTCCATTTCTTCTTTCATTACTTTTATCCACTTTTCCTTATCAGGGCAAAATAGAGCCTCATTGACATTCCTTGGCTCATCTTTATCTTGTGGAGCAATCATGAAAGCTTCCACTTGAATCTCAAAACGTCGACGGGGAATGTTTTTGCGACTTGTTTGTCGTGAGGAAGATTGTATCCTAGGTACTTCATTCTCTATTACACTCCCATTCGGATCAGATAGCGGCATCGACTCATCAAGTGATTGCAATTGAGACTGATTAATACTTAATTCCCCACTTCTCACATTGCTCCCACTTAGATCTTATGTCTAACTATCATTTTATCTTCATCCAGTGTCTCAAATAGGGTATAGTCTTTACCTATTCACCCTTTCTCGAAAAATCATTCTCTAAGAACGTTACATTTCGAGATTCAAACTCAGTTACACTTCCACTTTCTTGCTCGTCTATGAACACATATCCTTTTGAGTGTTCTGAGTATCTTATAAAAATACTCTTTTTGCCTCTTGGACTTAATTTTCCATATTTATGAGAGGTCTCATGAGTATAGACAACACAACCCCAATGTCTAAGAAAACTTAAATCTGGTTTTCGACTTATCCACAACTCATATGGAGTAGAAGAAATTGACTTTGTAGGCACACGATTAAGTACATAGACGGTAGTTAACAACGCATCACCCCAAAAGGTGATAGGCAAATTAGCCTGTGCTATCATGGACCTAACCATTTCCATTAGAGTTCTGTTCCTTCTCTCTGCAACACTATTTTGCTGCGGAGTATATGGGATAGACGACTGTCTTTCTATTCCTTTCTTATCACATAAATTTCTGAACTCATCAGATAAGTATTCTCGACCTCGATCGGATCTCAACACTTTGATTTTCTTATCTAATTGATTTTCCACTAAGGTCATAAATTTCTGAAAACAACCTAATGCTTAAAATTTATGAGAGATCAAATAGACATATCCAAATCGAGTAAAATCATCTATAAAAGTGATGAAGTAAACAGCCCCATGCCTTGCCCTAATATTCATAGGACCATAGATGTCAGTGTGGATTAATTGCAATGGGAATTCAACCCTTATTCCTTTTTCAAGTGGCTTTCGAGTTGTTTTTCTCACGAGGCAATGCTCACAAGTAGGCAATTCGACTTTCTCAATATTGCCCATTAAACCCTCTTTGGCTAATCTATTCATACGTTGTTGACCAATATGGCCAAGTCTTGCATGCTATATGTTCACATTATTATCACTAGAATGAGTAGATGTGAATAGGGAATAACAAACATTCACATTAGTGTTTTCAACATCCAACACAATAAAGTCATCCACAAAATAACCTGATCTATAGAAAGTTGTACCTAACAACAAATCCACACCATTGTCATGAAAATTCATACAAAAACCAAGCTTAACCAAAACCAACACAGAGATAAGATTTCGATGTATCTCTGGAGCATATAGAACATCGTGTAGGAATAAAGTGCGACCACCTCACATGATAAGTTGGCATGTGCCAACTCCTTTAACTTCAACTCTTGAATTATTCCCTACATAAATCCACTTAGCTCCATGTGGAATTCGTCGAAATTCCACAAAGGTATTCCTATCTCTGGCTACATAGTCTGTGGCCCCTGAGTCTACAGTCTACAAAGGATGAGATTCGGTTAGAAATATAGAACTTGAAACGTAACTAATACTTTCAAGTGTTTTAAAGGTTTCTACCTACTTCGGCTCGCTACAGTCACGAGCAAAGTGACCCTTCTTGCCACAGTTATAATATTTCATTCTAGAAATGTTCTTCTTGAAGGGACGTTTCCCTTTGCCATGCTTCTCAAATTTCGGTTTCTTGTCAGATGGTCCCACTCCTTTACCTTTCCCTTTCTTAAAACCTCCAGAATGCTTGCGCTTGGAGCTCGAAGCTCCATGTAAACTAGTGCCAGCAAAATAGACATCAGTCTGTATCTTATTTACCAGAAGACAGTCCTCCTCTAGCTCAAGGTGGCGCATGACATCCTCAAATAACTTAACATTCTCATTGTGGGTTAGGTTGATTTTCATGTGCTCCTAACTGTGGGGCAAAGAGCGGATCACTGCCTGCACCTACTGCTCGTCAGATAATGTGTGACCTGCATCCTTCAGCTCACTGATCATGTTCGACATGCACCTCAAATGCTGCTTCATATTATGCCCATGTGGCATCTTGTATGTGTCGAACCTAATGATGAGTTGCCTCAGTTTAGTGAAGGATGTCTGCCCAAACCTAATCTTCAATGCATCCCACATATCCTTCGCATTTTCATGCTGTCTAAACTCACGCATGATATCGTTATCCATACTGCTCAGCAACGTAATGCGAGCAGTGGAATTCTTCTTCTTCCAAGCAGCGAAGGCCTCCTTATCCCTCTTGTGCTGCGCAATGGTTCCATCTTCTGGTTCTATCATGACCAGGTTAAGGGCTTCTAATACCTCAAGCTCTTCTAGCACATACTGGATTTTTATATTCCAGATCTCATAATTTTCTCTATTTAGCTTTTTGTCCTTATTGAGCTCAGCCACAATGTTCTTCGAGGCGGTTGCCATTGTATCTGAATTTGAGGAGTTTTAGACATATTGCACGAATTAATATTGCCTAATATTTATGGATTGTCTTTACACTAAATAATTATATTAATGTACAATTTCACATAAGGCCATAGATTTGAGAGTTCACCATGTTCCCAATCATTATCTAAATATCCTCATTTGAAAATTATCATTAGTATAATCATTTAGGTAAAAATTGAGTTCTTTCAAAGTTACCCAAACTATTTAGAACTCCCCACTCAAACATACAATTTTCAAAAAATTCATATATAAATTTGCATTAAATAGACAAAAAGTCAACATGGTTCAAGACATATAATAAAATAAAATAAATAAATAAAAACTAAAAAAAACTCAAATATAATCACGTGTTATCACATTTTTCTCAATAAGACTATGAACCCATGTACACTTCATTATACAAGGATGGAATCTTTAATGTCGTCAGGAGGGTTTGCAACCAAATTAGGTATTCAAATGGGTAATGTTGGAAAACCCTTCAGGAAATTCTTGGTTTGACACCAAGGCGCATTTTATTGACGCCAAGACCCATTCATTCTAAGCGACGACGTCTTCGTCGCCCCAACCCTTATAAACTCGTTCAAGAAATGCAGCATGAAGTTCTTGTAAGTGACGTGATCAAGCCATATGCGATGCATCATCCCATGTCATTCCTCAAGCATGGTGTTCCTCAGTGCATAAAACGCATTTTCGGCACTTATTTCTTGCCATTTCCATATGATCTCTTGGATCATATCGTTGACCGTCTTTACATGAGATATAATATCACTATTATTATCCCATCTATAATTGCGCAACTCCTCAATCTTCCTATTACGTTCTTGTCACGCCCCCGAACCTCCATGAGCACGCGACATCCCGCTTACCTCGAACCTCGGTCGATCATGTTTGCGACACCCAGGACTTTCGCTGACCGGATTCAACCCTCTGAACCTGCGCTAGCGGAAACGCAACCAATCCTCCATACAACATGCACAACTGATAGCTAAAAGAAAGAGAGAGAGAGGATCTTCCAATTACATTGAATGTCCTCAACCGATTTCAAAGACTTCATTACAAAAGATGCCCAATTCGACCAGGGAAGACCACCCAACACGAATCCATTAGATTACACCTCTAAGCAAATACCTCACTAAGGCTAGAGGGTAAGAACCCCAAAAAATTTCAGCTCCTTTAACCGTGGCTCCATCGGCTCCTCCTGAAAAGTGTGGGGACAACGGGGAGTGAGAATAAATCTCAGTAAGCTAACTCCCTAAACCTCATATAGGATAACACGTACCCTCAGAGTTACTCTAAGGATCGCCCAAATACCAACCACTACTCAAAGCTACGCCCGCGAACAAAGAGCAACCATAAACATTCAAAAACACCACACAAGCTAAATATCCAACATTCACACCCCAAGATCTAATATCAAAGGAAGCAACAACCAAGAACTTCTAAACAACCTTAGCCATAGATTGAACATGAATTGCCTTGGCGAGAGTGGTTTCCAACCACATACTATGGACAGCTTGTGCACCAATCTTATTAAGGCCATAACTCCATCCACCAAGCTTCATTATAAGTGATCTTATAGTCCAAACGAAGCTTGTTCAACGTACTACAAATGTCTCAACATGACCAAACCCAAACGACAAGCAAAAACCCAAGAAATCAGCCTCGAAGTGTACTGTTCGTTATTTTACAGAACGCGCACCAGATTTCAAAATCTCATTCCGGGCAAACCGTAGCACCAATTCACGATCCGTCGAATCCTACGGCTTCGCAACGTCCTAAAGTTTCATTCCCAACCAAAGACGCAGCCAAACGACCAAGAAATTGGATGCAGAAATTCAGAGTTCCTCGGTATATCCTTCTCGGGTAATCCAAAACCAGCCAACAAATCAGCCTTAAAACTCACTAAATCAAACTTTAACTTCATCCAAAAGTGTCCCATGGCTCTAGGCAAGACCTAGGATGAATTTTCCCTATATTTCAAGCTCCAAGAACCCCTCAAACAACTCCAAACAGCGTTGAATAAAACAGAACAGAATAGCCCCAAATCAGCCATCAATCCATCCACCTTCACACTCTAAAGCAACCCAAGAATTACCCATTAGCCTAGCCAAGGTTTAGAAAGTTACTTACCTCAAATCCAAGCTTAAAAACCCTCCTAAGTTTGCTGTGAAGATGACGACGAGCGACGAACGATGAACCGACGACAACGGTGGCACGACAACCGAAGGGGCGGCGACCGGAGGGTGAGAGGCCGAGAGATATACGGTGAGCGAGAGAGAGAGAAAATGGGTCGGGTTCGGCTTCAAGCGGCAGGGGACTCGATTGACGAGACTGAGGTCACGGGCGGAGCTTGGCACAAGTGAGGTGGTGTGGCGGCGACGGGATCTGGTGGTTGGTGGTGACGAAGGGCGGAGGTGGCGGAGGGCTGCGTCTCGGCCAAGAAAAGAAGATCGAAGATGAAGAAGATTGAAGAAGATGAACAGTGGAGGGGAAAGGGCTTCGTCCACGATTTGGGAAAAAAAGAAAAGAGGGGGAGAAGAGAGAGAATAAGTGGGTCTTTGGGGGAAAAGAAAGGGGAAAGAACGTGGGGGCAGAGAGGGAAAAAGAGAGAAAATTGAGGGGATGGGGTGATCGGGAAAAGAAATAGAGGGGGCCCACAGTCAAGATCAAATTCAAATACTTGGATTCTAGTGCATAATTTAAAAAAGGGCAAATGGAAATTTGGGTATTTCGAGTCTGGTAGGTCATTTGGCACAAACGACTGAAACCGAAAATTTATATTTTCGATATTAGGATTCGGGTGCGAAGGATTACGATCTTAAATTCTACAACGCAACCGAATCTTCTCGAATTCGAAAATCAAAATCTAAGACCTTTTCTCGAAAATCCGTTTTCCGATAAAACGGAATCGCGTCCAATTTTTGTCTCTTAATCCAAAAATCCAAAATTATTTATCCTATGAATACCCGAATTTCGGGATGTTACAGTTCTCACCTTAGCTGACGTATACCTCTCCTTATAGGTATTTGCATTTTATGCCTGTATCATCCTGTACTAGGTCTTAGTCTTGACGACATTGTTCCTGCAACAAATGCGGAACAAAGTGGATTACTAAAATCCATCATTTAAGCAATAATTACGAACATATCGTAATTAAAAAAACACTAATTAAATGTCATGCAAGTCCCTAATTTTTTTGGGGGGTCAACGGTCAAAGTCAACGGTCAAACGGGTCCTGGGTCAGTGGCCTTGCGTGGCCTGGGCCGCACGCCCGTGGCTTGGGCTTGCTGTATGGGTCGTGGCCCGTGCGGCCTGGGTCGCGACCTGGTCGTAGCTTGGTCGTGGCCCGCGGGGCCTGGGTCGCGACCCGTGACTAGGCCGTGACCTGGTCGCGGCCTGGTCGTGGCCTGGGTCACGACTTGGTCGCGGCCTGGTCACGGCCTGGTCGTGGTCCGTGGGGCTTGGGTCGCGACCTGGTCGCGGCCTAATCACGGCCTGGTCGTGGCCCGCGGGGCCTAGGTTGCACTTGGTCGTGGCCCGCCCGGTGACCTTGGCCAACCCCCCCTTTTTTTAAGGAAACCGCCGCCGGAGACTAGTGGCTTCCGGCGGCCACCACGGCCACATCTGACTTTCGTTCATGACACATAATTTATCAAAATTCTCATATTGACGAGTACTTCGATTCTATCAAGAAATAATCAAAAAATATTTTCATCTAGGGCACTAAATCCTCATGAACAGTAACGCGAAAAAATGCCCGACACCGTTTTCAATTTCGACGAAAAAATTCAATACAAATCAAAAACACGCAATCAGGAATCAACAACTCTACGCTCTGATGCCAATGAAGGAAACTAATTTCTAAGAAATTGCAGCGGAAGATTAAGCCCAGAATAGTTGAAACACTGATCGAAGGGTACGTCACAAGATTTGGAGCATACCTTGTTAGTTTTCACGGATTAAGAGTTGGCCTTGCAGATTCGAGAACCCTTGGAGTATCGTCCGTTCTCTGTTGATCGCTTCGTTGACTGAGAGAAAAAACTAACGATCATTCTTTTCGGGAGATAATGGTTCATTTTGAAAAGATACGTATCTTTTCAATATAATTCAAAACCAACGATAACTGCTCAGCGACAGTTATCTTTAGTGGGTATGGGGTGTGGTTCCTTATATAGGAGTCCACGCTAAACCCCATGCACCCCAACAATATCAAAATAATTTGTCTTTGAATTTTAATGGTAAACTTGGATAAGATGCATATTTTGGTGCCGAGTGAAATTTAAAAGTCATCAAATACTGTCATCATATACATATAAAAGGTCACACGTGGCATGCATATTTTGTCATGCCCTGAACCCGGCGGACGCGCAACATCCCTTCATCTGCCAATTCCCTCATCGCTTGGTCAACACTGGTGACGGCCTAGGACTCGTCGCAGCGAAATGATGGTTAACAAATACGACAGCGAAAACGCACAACTCCTGACTGACACACATACAGGGTAGAGAGATAGAGAAAATCGAATTTACATAACATAACTTATAAGAGTAGAGGTTCGGTACAACATAGGGAAATGGATATCCTCTGAACCTCAAAATCAGACCTAAGTTGACCAACATCAAAAAGGGAGCTGGCCAAACCCAAAAAGTCACTAATCTCCACCTTTGCATCATCAGGACTACACGTCCTCTAGCAAGGGCCACTCTTCTGGATCAGACTTCTCGGATATCGGGGAATAATCAAGTCTATGGTTGAGGGTCTGAAATGGCGATCGGCTAAAACTATGTGAGTCGAAACTCAGCAAGCACATGCCTAAACTCAATTTAGAATGAAGCATATACCTTAGGCCAGAAATTTAAAACATCACATGCATATTGTGCCCTCAGATCATACAGATGCCAATGCAGATGCTTAATGATTCACTTGGGGTCCCTGGTGGCTCACTAGCACTTCTAGATCGAACCCCATCGATGGCTCAACAGTACTTCCAGTCTCAATCACGTCATAGAAGTCTTAGGCCTATGCCTTAACCTGTGTCTATTCACACCGAAGTTAGCACCCTTGTCTCTCCAGCTACCCCGTGCCGATCACGTTCAGGTGCAAGTGCAAGACCATGGCTCAATTAGTACTGCGATCGACACCTCTTATCACTTCGCATTCCCAATGGCCCCCTAGATACTGCCAGACCGTCCCGCACGGTTCTACGCACTCCGCCAAACGCACATATCTCATGCCAGTATACAAATCAATGATGAGTATCACAGAATTCTCAATTGGCCTACCCTATAAATACTCATGCACTCCTTCTCGAAAAATGAACAGACTATATGGCTGAAATCCAAGACACAAGTATGCTAGCCCGACCCTGGCAATGCCTTACTCGGCTTAATCGATCAAGGGCCTGCCTTTTAGTATCCCTGGATTCATACCATAGAGTATGAGCATTTTCAGAGTTTCTGATTCACAAGATCCACAATGTGGCGAGTGAAGAGCATACTAAGGTTTGGAACAAAGCTAGGATCAAGAACATCAGTGGCCGTTAAAGTATAAGCATTCTAAAAATTAAGAGGCTCTCAGCAAGAAGAGGAAGTGACTTAGAAGCTCATATGAAAGCACTCTGGGATTACTCAAACTTTCTTACATCCTGCCTTATAATGCAGGTTCGAGCTCCTTATATAGAGCTTCAGGAGACTAAGGCTCAATAATTGAGCTTATTACAACAAGAGCATACATAGGGGGGCTACCGACACTATAGGGGCTGCCGACACATTATTGGCACACAGACCAAATAGCTGGTCAAAAGCACAATAATTTACATATATTATGGAACGGCTTAGCTCCTTTAACGAGGGTCGTGGGGACCTCCCCTGAATCCTTCTTCAGTATTCTCGAAATCATCATCTAAGGACAGTGAAGGTGTCTTTTCTGCATTGGAGGGCAGTGAAGGAGTCTTTTCCGGGTTTTGTCATTGCCTACTGGATTGAGCATCATTTTGTGGCCACTACCTTTGAAGATAAGGTGGCATGGGGGTGTTATCTGTGCTCCACAGATTGTGTTGTGGTGCTGATGCTGATTGGTAATATGATCCTGGAGGGTCGTCTTGTGACAGTGAGGGTGTCGAATAATGAGATAACTGTGCAGGGTCAGAATAGAGCTCATACGGGTCCTAAGACTAGGGTCCGCCATATGGATCTTGAGTATCCATATTTGTATCATCTGATAAAGGAACTGGTGCAGGAGGTCGAGTGGACTGGGTAGTTGCTTCCCACGGGAGTGGTTGATTTGTGTTATGTGGCCAAAGAAGTGGAGAAATGAACTTATTTTCTTGACACAAGACTCTTTGTAACTCCCTATACTAGAATGAAAGGGTTTGAATGGGTGCTGGCCAGGTGTTATGGATTTTTGCTCTGGTTTCATAGGGTTTGAATGTGCACATGCCCATAGGATAGAGGAATTATGATATATCTCCGCCTGGTGAAATAAAGATCTACGGTCTTTTGAAACGGATGATGGTGTTTCTCTTTGGATTGGGAAATGAGACTCTGTTTGCAATTGTGAACTCATAATCCCATTGCTGTGGAGTCTTGAACCATAGGAGGACATCCACAAAAATTCTGACGTACTGATTTGTATACTCGTTTCTAAGTGCACCTTTGAACATCCTGTATGCTCTCTCAGTTGGGATTTCAATGGCAATGGTATAGAGGTGCATGAGAATCCATAAATACCAATTTTCTTCTTTTGGGAACGGCTCATCTGGTATCCATCAGAATGGTATTGAAAACGGGTGCGATGGTACAAATTCTGAGTCAAGGGGATGTTGCTGTACCTCTGTCTGATTGTTTCTCCATATTGAACCAAGAGGTTGTTCAATGTGGCTTTGCCATATGCTCCTAGCCGGATGAGGTCTGGAATTTCAGGAGGGTATTGATACGTAGGCCAAATAGGACTTATATCCTGAGTGCTGTACATGGTTCTTTACGTATCTCCAGGGGGGAATACCGATGAAGAGTAATCTCTTTTGACGAACATGTTGAGAGCATGAAACTCCTTAGGTCTAGAGAAGAAATCAGCAAGAACATTGTTCTTACCTTCAATACGCTTGGCTTCAAAAGTATATTGGGAGAACCATTCTGCCCATCGCAACAACTGAGGATGTGGGATCTGCTTCTATTTGAACTTAAGCATTTGCAGGAAGGATAACATATCTATTTCTATCAGGAAGTGTATCCCAATGAGATTGAACTCGAACTTCTTGATCCCATTTTTGACTGCGAGGATCTCCTTGAATGTGGAATGGTAGTGCATTTCTGTATCTGTAAATCTGTCACTTTTGTAAGCACATATCTATCTTCTTCCGTCTACTTTTTCAAGGAGGATTACCGACCAGTATCTGTTACTGGCATCGATCTGGAGGATTCTTTTTCCTTCTGCAGGTATCTGCAGAGGTGACAGGTTCTGTAATACCTTCTTGAGGTATTGAACTGCTTTGGTTTTCCTTTTTCCCCATGATGGAGGATTTTTCCGAAGCATCTGCTGGAGCGGATGGAGAATTTTGGAAATTTTTGGAACAAAGTCGCTGAGGTAGTTAACTATCCCTAGGAAGACTTGTAGGTCACAATGAGACAAATCGTGATCTGAAAATTGCAGGAGTTGTTTCGCAATATGAAGCCCTGGGTTGTAGGCTCCATCTTTAATTCCATACCTCAGAATTCTATTTCTGTCTGGGCAATGTTCATCTTAGACTTCGAAAACATGATGCCATATTTTTGTACTATGTCGGCAAACTAAGCTAACAAAGCACAATGTGATGTCTCATCCGGGCTGTATAGCAGGATGTCATCCACATAAATCTGGGCATTTGCTAAGATAGGCTGGAATATTTTGTACATCGCCTTCTGAAACTTGAAGGGACAGTTTTTAAACCAAAGGGCATAACTTTCCATTGGTAGTGGTGATTTGGGATGCAAAAAGCAGTTTTGTGCCTGTCTGCCGGGTGTATTCCAAACTGCCAAAAGCCTGCTCTGAGGTCAAATTTGGAATAGAGCTTGGCGTTGCTTATGCTGGTAAACAATGATCCTTTATGGGGAAGAGGAAACTTGTCATCTAGAAGGAAATGGTTCAAGGGTTGGTAGTTCATGATAAGACGCAATTTTCCTTTGATTTGTTCTGCCTTTTTATAGACATAAAAAGCTTCACAAGCCCAATCTGAATCACTGGGTTCAATCAAATCTTGGGCCAACAAATCTTCACATTCTGCAATGGCCAATTTGAGGAGCTCAGGGTTCATGCCTTTATGAGTGGTTTTTGTGGGACTGACTCTGGTTTCATCTCTGAAAGGTAATCTGACAAAAAAGTTAGCATTTTTCCAGAGAGGTGCAGGGTGGTGAAAAGTGGAATGGGATTCTGGACAAGAGTCAAGAAGTTGCTTAAGAATTGGGTCGACGAGTCCTAGTGTGACTGTGAACAGTCTTTTGGGATCGACAAACTCAAGAAATTGGTTTCCAAACTGGAGACCTTGAGGTTGGATTTTGACTTGTAGCTGGGAGAGGATATCCCAACCAAGAATGAGATCTCTGTTTGTTTTGTTGCAACCACATATGGTTGTCTCCGTTGAGCAAGCAGGCATGAGTTGGAGAATGATGTTTCTGCTTTTAAAATGGGATTTAAAAATATCTCCTGAGGCTGCTGTAAAGTATGCTGTATGTGGTTCCCAACAATCTTTGGGTAGGACTTTAGTATCGAGCAAAGAAGTAGAAGCTCCAGTATCGACGAGAGCAATTACTTCAAGAGGAGTGGTGTGGTGTGGGGTGAAAAGTTGACGGTACATACGGATGATGTATAGGTTTTTGGGGAAGGTTGATGAAGTGGTATGAGATAGGGAAGTAAGAGAGGATCTGATCTTCCTCATTAAATTCAAAATCTAAATCTTCAAGGATTTCATGAAGGGCAAAAAGAGTATCGCCAGATGGTTCATCCTCAAAAGATAGGATTGATTCAAGGTCATCATCTTCAAAGGATAATCCTGTACTTTGTTCCAACTGTTGGAACATGTGCTGGGATTTAGCCTTAGGGCATTTCTTCGCAAAGTGACCCTTCTGGTTGCAGATGTAGCAACGATCAGATTTTTGTTTGCCTTTATCTTGTCGAAATTTCTTCTTCTTGAGGAATTTCCATTTTCCTTTCCTGGGGCAAGATCCTTGATGTGGCAATGAAAAATTCTTAAATTGTCTCCTTTTCTTCGGATAACATGAGGGATCCGAACAATTCTTTGGACATTTAATCTGCCATCCTGACTTGTCACACGCATGACCAAGCTGTCTGTTGTCTCGAAAATATGAGCGAAACAATTCTCTTTTATGGCATAGATCTTCAATGGCAAGATGAATTGCTTGTTGGATTTCTCCAAGGGTAGCAACTAGAAGAGGCCTCTTCTGTGACTCAAGGATCCTTTCTGCTCCATCGCGAAGATCTTTTGGTATGGAAGAAAGGAATACTGGTTTCAAGTTGCTATCTGCTCCAATGGAAAAGAACAGTCTTAGCATAGCTTTGAAGTGAATGTCCAGATCTTTCTTCTCATGCGAACAACATTTTCTTTCAAAGAATTCTTTTCTTTGCAATTGCTTTTCATTGTCAGGGTGACCAATGAAAAACATGTGAAGGTTGTAAATCATATGCTCAATGCCACTGGAAAGGACCTGAATTTGGTCCTGTTCATTTATCCATGACCACCATACTTTTAGGATTCCCGTGAACCTAGTAGGAAACTCCAGGAGAGTCTGATAGGGATCATTATTGGTGATGTTTCTGGTAGATAACCAGGTATAGAACTCTTGGAGACGCTGGGGCCATTTATGATACGGGAGATCATCCAGAGTAAAGAATATCTGGGAATCAGAAGATGAAGTTTGTGTTCTCATTTCATGGTCAACAGGGTCAGCCATAAAGACTTGAGGAAGTTCTGTGTTTAAAGGTGGTGGATTTGAAGAGTCAGAGGATTCTTCATATGGTTCAATTAACAGAACAGGGTTGGTCAAAGTAACAGGGGCTACTAGACATGTTTCTGAGAAATGATTCCAAAGGATTGGAAATCATATAGGTTGGTGGAGCTGGCGGAGCTGACGGTGACGGTGGCGGTGGAGGAGGTTTTTCATCTCTTGTTTTCTCAGCGCTCTCTGGAGCCTTTTCTTTGGCTTGAGCAGCTTTCCTTCTGAGGTCTTCTTCATGGTATTGCTGGAGACAAGCAAACCTTTTCGACATAGGAGGAAAAAGGGTTTTTATCTAGTGGAAATAATGGGATATGTGGTCTAGAGATGGAAGTTCCAAGTCCAGGCTGGAAACTCGAATACGGTTTTCCAAAAAGAAACTTGTCCGTCGAAGCAGCTGTGCCAGTTGACAATTGTTGTTCAAGCATAGCAATCTGTCTCTTAAGCTTGTTGATTTCTGGTGTTTGTTCCTCCATAAAATGTTGCTTGGGTATCATCCCGGATTCCAACATATAGAGCCTGTGTTGGAAATCATCAAGCATCCGCCTAATGTGACAAGTGTTCTTGTCAATCTCCTGAAGAATTGCATTCTGGGCCAAGGCGTTTTCTGACTGCCAATTCAACACAAGTTCTGGAGAAGGTGGTATCCTTCTTTGACTCGTTGGGCCAATCTCAGCAGGGGTAGGTATTTTAGGTAGATGATGGAATTGCTGAGAGAGATCTACAAATTTTTCAGTAAGGGGAAAATGGGGTTCTTGTACTGGAGGAGTCGGGACGGATGGCCTTAAAGGAGAAAAGTCTTTTTCTGAAAACATCGCTACCATGGGGGTCGTTTTTCAAGGCTTGGGGCTTGGGTAGCTGTATATCATTTTGCCTTGGGTTTTTCGAGATCCATTTCTGGATGGGTCGATAAAAGGGGGAAGTTTTTGGCTGTTTTGGCGGGGGTTAGAGAGGACTAGACTGAATCTGTCCTTTTGGTGCTTTACGGTGTGATTCACCATAATGGACAAAATATTGGAATCTTCCGCCATCTTCTCCAAGCGGTCCTATTGATGAATCTCTATCAAGATACTTCTGGTAGACCGGATCTTTCTTCTTCCTTTTCTCCTTGGGTTACAGGTCTTTGATGTCCTATCTAAGACATGACAGACACGAACAGTCGAGATCCCAATAACAATGACCTTCATTATCCTTATGAGGATAGATAGGTCTGCCTTCTGAATCAAAAAACTCGATAAGTTCTTTTTTGTCCGGATCTTCGAAACTAACCGGATCTGTCTCACAAGGAGTGAAACACAAATCGTCGGTAACATGAGGAAGGCTGTTTCTGGTTTTTCTTTTGGGAACTTGATGGTGACTATTCCATCTTTGGCTTTGGTGAATTTTGGTTCAGAGACCTGAATGGGTTTAGTATTCTGATAGTGTTTTTCATAGTTGGTTACCCAACTATCAGGGAGAAGCTTGATGAGCTGATCCCTGGGAATTTGTTTGGGAACATGGACACAAGAAGTCTGGTCTCTATCAACTGAGATGAGAAGGGCTTCTTCTGTACTGGGGAGATTTAAGTCAAGTGCATGGTTTTGCACCCGATAAATCATTTGGTAGTGAAGTGTGGTCGCTATGGAGTCCGAGGTCTATGGTGCACCAGTGATTTGAAGCTGTATCTTCAGAGCTGTCACAGGTTGGGGTCTGCCAGTGCCATGTTGAAATTTGGAAATAGTGTGACGAACACAGTTCTAGCATTGAGGGTTGTCTGGATAGTGCTGATGTATGCATGTTGGTACTCCATAAATTTGGTATCAAGCAAGGCTACACGGGCTACTACCGGCAAGCCTTTTCGTCCATGAAACATCAAAGCAAGCCTGATAGCACCGCAGTGCATATGGGTATAACCTTGTCTGATCCATTCCTGAGGTAACTCTTGAGGAATACTGAGTGTTATCAATTGCTCGGATTCTGAAACCATGATGGGATGTTGATCAAACTTTGAAGATTGGACATACTCCTTTATGCTCTTTTGGGGAGAGCGAATGAGTTGTCTGATATTTTTGATGGAAAAGGAAGGGGGTCTGGAAAAAGTTGAATATGGGTTGATAAGAGGGAGTTGGGTTTCTAAGATCTTGCTATCCTCTTGGTATGATACCTCATAGAGGAAATCGATCTTAGAAGAAGTGGTTTTTCGAAGTATAGGAGGTGGAGGAGAGAAATAGGAGGGCAGTTTCTGTGTACTGAGGAATTTCAGAAATTTCTTCCATGGTGAAGATGACTTCTTGGTTCGAGCATTAGTCGTAAGAGTACTTATACTTATCAAATAAACCAAGGTTCTCTCTCCATGGCTCTGATACCAGTAGGGAGTTCTAAACCTTCTCGAAAAATGAACAGACTATATGTTCGAAATCCATATGCATTTTCCAAGATTATTCACCAGAGCACACAATTTACCTCAAAATTAAATCGAATATAATAACCAAGCATTTTACATTGCAGAAACTCGCATTCTAGGATCTGGTTTCCATTCTCAGTCACCTAGGTTCGAGGACCGATAATCTAGCACACATAGCAATTTCTAGAGTCCATAAAAATTACCAATTTACCCCTATGGCTAGCAGCAAATAGTCGACAGTCAACGTTTAAGAAATTTAATATTTTTATCATAAAATTTTTCCTACTAATTCATAACGTATCTAACATTCTAAGTCAAATTTAGAAATGTGTTCACCTAAAATTCAAGTTCGAGCTCGGGCCACGGACGACGATGAGCTCGGGCCAAGCGGCGATGAGATCGAGCCAAGCAAGACAGCTACGAGCTTGGGCGATGAACACGACTTGGGTCGCGCGGTGGCCAAGCGCGTGAACGAAACTTGAGTAGCAAAAATGCAGCAGCAACTCCCAGGCATGGCGTCCCAAGCAGCCAAGGCAAGGGGCAGCAGTGGACGCAGCTGTAGCGAGCAAAAGAAGAAAACCAACAAAATAAGGTCAAGTTTGATTAGAAATTGGGAATTCTCTAGGAGGTTTTTGGCTGATTTGCTTTCAGAATATTGAAGCTTGAGGTCTTACGAGTACACATGCAAAAACAGAGCTCGATTTGGACATCGGACGACCCTGAACGAGTTGATTTCCTCTGGGTGCGCATGTAGAAATGCGAAAGCCTGAGAGGAAATTCAAGAGAGAGAGGTGGCTGAGACGTGAGGGTCCAGTAGCTATTAATTTCAGCTAAGAAGAGGGAAACAACAGTTCAGCAAGTCAGCCAAAGTAAACAACGAGAAGATTAGGGAGAGAGCAGCTGCAAAAAGGAGACAGTGTAGCAGAAATTTCCAGCAACTCACCGTAACAAAAGGAAGAAGCATGGAGTAGAAACAACAGCAAAATTTCAGCAAGCAGCCAAGAAGAATTGCAGCAGACCAGTAACCGAGAGATGGAGTCCAATAATGCAGCAAAAAGGGAGAAGAAAGGTGCAGCAATTTTTTGTGCAGCTGAGGAACAAGAGAAGAAAAAAAAGAGAAGATAAGGAAGCCCAAGCCAGCTGCAGTAGTGATTATTGCATGAACAGTGGAGTTGATGGCTTGAAAATCATGCAAATTTGTCTTGTCTGCATGGGAGTTGAGCTTCAGTAGAAAATGAAGCAGTCAGCCACAAGTTTGGCCAAGAAAAAGGATCCAACTTAGCTGCAAATGGGAGTGGAAAATTAAGAGAGAGCACGTGAGCTTAGGGGAAGAGCTTCAGCAGAAAATTGAAGTGGAAAGTGGGTTCTAGGCTCTTAAATTTCCTTGTCTTTAGTAGATAAATTTTGGGGACATTACATATTTAGAGCTCGAGAGTGCATTCTTAGTTTGCTATTTAGGGCCATGCATGTTAATTTTAGAATGCATATAGATTTAGGACAGTTGTAATTTTCGTTAATAGGACAAAACCAAATTAAAAATTAATTCATCTATGTCATATAGATTTCATACAAGTTTAAATGGTCAGCGTCTCTTATATTGCACATCATTTAGTGAGCCTCATGCTTTAGAGTTTTACACTTAATAACTGCTGTCATGTAGGATAAATTAGTAATCATATCGCATGTATTGCGTATAGTTTAATTCTCATAAAAAGAAAATGTCAAAAAAATTAAATTGCATTGTTAGGTTACATTTCTATTTAATAAGGTCATGTTAGGTGTCCCAGAGTGTAGTCTTTTATTTATTATAAAGAAAAAATAGAAATGGTCTCACTTGTAGTTTAGGTAATACTGTTAATTTATAATTGATCCTTATTTTGTGTAATTAGAATTGCATATAGTTGCATTCAATTTAATTAATATAACGTGCATGTCAATTAGATTGTCATGTTAGCTCATTGATGCATTGTATATTAGAATTCATGTAGTCAAAGCATTTGAATGCAATCATTCATATTAAACAAGCAAAACTCAAAAAGAATTTGCTGACATTGCATAATATTTAGAAATCATGTCTAGGTCATGCATTCATTACATGATTGCTTGGTCTTTATTTTTTTTTTTGGTAAGGTAAGTAATACATTAGCTTAACACAGCGCAATTACAAAGGGGCGACCAAACATAAACCTCGTACCAGGGTTACAAAGAGATGTCCCCAAGGGTGTAGGGCCAAAGGGAAAACAAACACAAAACAACGATAGCCCCCAACAAGGGTAAAACAAGACACAAAACACAAGACAAGATAGGCCACAACAGGGTAGGCCAGAGAAGAAAACCAAGCCCACAGACACCGAACAACAACTAGCTCGCATAGCAGGGCACACGGGTGAAGCACATTAGCTGGTTCAGGGAGAAACACGTAGCAATATAGAGACTAGAGGAGGCCAGGGTGAGACAGCACCAGAGATGGTAGCCGAGCCCAACATAACTCATAAAGAACAGCCGATAAAGAATGGCCAGGATGAAAGATGCCTGCAGAGCATCCAAGAGAAGCCGAAGCATCCGTAGCATCTGCAGGGGAGAATAGCATCATCGGGAAATTGAACATCACAAGGATAGTCTTTTCCAGCAACTAGAAGCAAGCTTGGCCAGCAACCAGTAGCGAGATAAGAGTGATTCAGCTAGGCGTGAGCAGCAATTGAAGTAAGGGGGCTAGCTTAGGCCACCATCAGCAACCAGGCAGGTTCCAGTGGATCCCGTAGCTTTCCATCAAGAGGGCACAAGCAAAACACCCAGTTGAGGCTCACAAACCAGGGCAGCAGTCCATGAAGAGCAAACATGAGGCCAGCAAGCTTCACAGGTCCAGCATCCATCCCGGACCAGCAGCACCACCAAGAGGCACCAGCAGGTATCCAAGATCAGAGCAGCAGAGAGAGCAGACATGAGTAGGCCAGTAAGCTGACAAACTCGAAGGGAAGTAGGAATGAGGCAGCACCACTGAAACAACAAGCCCTCCCAATGGGTCAGTGGCAGACAATCCCACAAGCCAGATTCCAGGACCAGCAACCAACAAGAGCCGAGACAAGGAGTCCACTCAATAGACTGCGGTAGCCAAGCCTCAAACACAAATAGGAACAGATGCAGCAGTTTGCGGATAGACCATGCCCCAGAAAACAAGCCCACATACGGGCTAGGAAAGACAAGCCGAAAACAGCAATACCAGGAACTAGCAGACAAGTAGAAATCAAAGCCCTGTCTAGAAGAATTCCAGTAGGGCAACAACCAGCTCATTTGCAACACAACAGCTCTCCAGATAGCCGGCAAAAAATAATCCAGAGACAAGAGGAAGAAGGTTGCAACAAAACAAACCCAACAGCATCAGCAAGAAGAATCAGTCAAAAACAAATGGTGGAATCTCCCAACAACGCTACACTCTCCTATTACGAGGCGTATCCGCTACCGGCTTGAGGGACATAGCCTTATCTCTAACAGATTTAATTAAATGCTTCTTCAGGGCTGGCAAAAAAAGAGAATGATTCCGGAATAGGATATCATTCCTTTCCTTCCAAATAAGATGGCAAAGAGCCCCAAAGGAATAGCGAGCAATACGATGATGAAAGGATTAGCCCCCAATGTTCTTGGTGATCCACCCAAGATTACATTGCCATCCTCTATTAGTCCAACCAAGGCTATTCTTCACAGCCCAGAAGCGAGCCAAGTCCACTGAGATTGAGCACCCAAAAAACAAGTGATCTATCGAATCCGGTCTAAGGTTGCAAAACCCACATAAACCTTCCTCAATTCTGCGGTAGTTGAGGAGTAAAGTTTGGGTAGGGAGCCTAGATAGTGTGATAATCCAAAGTAAGAAGGAATGACGGGGGGTAATATCTTTGTCCCACACAAAAGAATGCCAAGGGACCGGGGCGTCGTGATCCCGGATCCAGTTCCAGGCCGAGGCAATAGAAAACACACTAGATTGGTCTCCCAACCATTTGCAACAGTCAGATTTTTGAGGGACCAGAATAGGCATCGGGTCTGGCCAAGAACCAATAACATCAATGACGCGAGAGGGGTGGTGAGCAGCAGTCAGAAATTCCTTTACCGAAGAGTCTCTGGGGATGCCAGAACAGTATATTTCCCTATCCGAGAAGAACCTATGAAGAGGTCCTCGAGGGTGCCAATTATCAAACCAGAAGGAGACGGCTTCGCCATTGCCAATGCGCCATTGGAATTCATGACACAAGAGGGCCGAAGCTGGAGGATCTTTTTCCACCCCACGAACAAAAGGTGGGTTCTCGAAACAATCCAGAAATTCTTGTGTTTTAAAAAGGTCGAGTGGATCCATTGACACCAGAGAGATTCCTTGTTGGAAAAGAGAATCCAAATATGTTTCATCATAGCCGTACACGGTTGCAATCCTCTAATTTGCAGATGCCCAAGCTCCTTCCTCCTTAGGACGGCACACTTGAGTCCAAGGGACCTTAGCCCCACCGACACCCAAGGTAGGCCCTTTCCAAAGAAACTGCCGGAGGATGCATTCTATACTAGAAAGAACCCCTTTAAGGAGTGTGAATACACTCTCCCAAAAACATGAATGGCATGTAGCTGACTTGATAAGTTGGAGTCGTCCAGCAAAGGATAGGAATCGATGGCACCAAGATGGGCACGTTCCGTTATCGAGTTAATCAAGGCAATGCAGTCAGCCTTAGTCATTCTGGAAGATATAACTGGGACCCCCAGATAGCGAAAAGGCAATGAGCCTTCAACAAAGCTGAGGGAGTTAAGAATGCTTTCTCTGGATGTCGATGAGCCTCCGAGAAGAACACTTCGCTCTTGCTTAGATTAGCTTCAACCCAGACCAACCAGAGAATCTATCAATACCCCTTTTTAGCAGAGAGACCGATGCAATGTTAGCTTCAGAAAATAATAGCACATCATCAGCGAAAAAGAGGTGAGATAGGCGAGATGCTTTACACTGCCAGAAAAACTGAAGGACGGAAGCCTCGTCTGAGCTTTAAGGATTCCGTGAAGATTTCCATGATCAGGGTGAAGAGATAGGGAGACATCGGATCCCCTTGTCTTATACCCTACCGCTAGGTAAAAACCATGGAGCTCCCCATTTATAGCCACCGAAAACATCGACGAATGTACACGGGTAAGAATCAGCCGGGTAAATGCCTCAGGAAAATTGAATGCTATGAGGACCAACTCAAGAAAATTCCAATCCACCGAGTCATAAGCCTTGTGGAAATCCACCTTAATTGCACATTTGGGAAGATAAGAATCATGGTAGAAGCCGCAAAAAAAGCTCCTGAGCCAATAAGATATTGTCACTAATGCGCTGCCCTTTATAAAAGCCGTTTGCGGTGGGCTAATGATCGGGGTAAAACTCTTGCAAGACGATTCGCAATAATCTTGGTTATGCACTTATAAATCGTGTTGCAGCAAGCAATCGGCCAGAAATCATTAATATTGGAAGCATTCGAAACTTTCGGGACCAAAGTAAGAATGGTAGCATTCAATTCCTTCAACAGACAACCAGAGGTAAAGAAGTCCTTAACCGCCATTGTGACCGAGGGACCAACAATGTCCCAGGATTTCTGGAAAAATTAGCAGTAAAGCCATCGGGGCCAGGGGCCTTGCCTTTATGGAGAGAGAATATCGTGTCCCTAATTTCAATGTTAGTCACAGCCCTGATAAAGACTGATCTGATCCGCATCAAGGGGGCGTGTGATTACTGACTTGATGTCTTGAAAGAGGGAAAATCAAACCTAGGAGCCGGGCCAGCAAGTTTCGAAGAAACAAACAATCTAGTTCTGGACTTGCTGCAAATCAGTCACCAGAATTCCAGAGTTGTCAGTAATAGAGAGAATTCTATTTGGAGGTGTCTCTTATTGACCGAGTGAGGAAGAAAGACGTGTTGAGGTCCCCCTCTTTCAACCATGATCTGGATTTTTGAGCTATAGAAGCTTCCTCACAAAGCCGCAGGTTAGAGAAGGACAGTAGCAGGGATTTCTCTTGATCAGCGAGTTCAGCATTTTTCGGGTCCAAGTCTAGAGCATCCTGGACAGCAGTTAGTTGCTGTCTAGCCTCCGAAGTGTGCAGGGAATGTCGGAGAATGACTCTCGGTTCAGCAACTTCAGGCAAGCCTTCAGAATCTTGAGTTTCCTGCATAGAATGAACATAGGAGAACCCATAACAGGGTGTTCCAACTTGAGAGACCACAAGTTGTAGGCTGGATGGGTCATCAAAAACTAAAAACTTAAACAGTTTCCTGATTGGAGAAGGCGAAGCAATGCGAATAAAGATCGGAGTTGATCTGACACCCAAAGGATAAGAAGGTCGCTTCTGAGAAGGAAAACTCTAGCTCCAGTGAACATTGATTAAAGCCCTATCAATCTTACGTTGCTTGCGAGAGACTCCCGACGAAGTGGACCAAGTAAAGCGATGGCCGACATACCTTAAGTCTTCCAAACCAGCTTGAGAAAGGCACTGACCAAAGTCATTAAAAATGGGAAGCAGAACATTAAATGCTGCTAAGCCAAGTACATCAAGGTGTGTTTATTCACAAAACAATTTATTTATCACTTAATTATTTGAGAGTGTTAAAGTCCTTGCGGGACACTTGCATGATCATCATCGCATGTTAGTGATTAGGATTAAAGGTGCCTGAAATATGCAGTAAGAACAAAAATTGTATCATTGAATTTTTTATTCACAGAAGTAAAATATATTCTGCATTGTTACTTGGGTGTCTAAGTGCACCACCTAATTCGTCGTCTACTCCAAAAGGTAAGGAAAAGTGCATGGTTAAATCAAGTACTAAATTAAATCGGATAGGCTTGGGAGGAGTCATCTTAGGGCGCCGTGACTCCAAAAAGGTAAGAAGATATTCTGGTTCGGCTCTCTCTCTGTAGACTACCGGCTCGCACATCCTCCCTATGCTAACACATGAGCCGTTGGCCCCGATTGGTTCTCTATCTCCCTCGTCTCCCTCGATATCACTCCTGACGGGACGTTTAGACGGTGGGATTTGTTGGTGCGGATCTCAAGTGAGTTCATGTTGCCTGCCAC
>JAGVVM010002478.1:0-26560 GCA_019149425.1 Psidium friedrichsthalianum
AGACCCTGATTCAAGACGCAGGACAAGGAGACCAAAGAGAAAATATGCATGATTCGGGAGGATTACCACAAAAGTGCTAAACATATGTGCGTTCAGTCATAAACCTTTGCACTATGCTAATAGTCCATCCGATCAATTTTGATCGGAATCGATGACCTAGCATGGCTGGTGCTGATGTGGACCGACAACCACTAGAGGAAAAAGGAGGAGGAGGGAAGGAAAAAAAAAAAAAAAAAAAAGAAAGAAAGAGAAAGAAAAAAGGAAAATAAATATAAAAATAAATAAATTATTTTTAAAAAAATTATTAAAAATTGTGCATATCAACCCGATTGCACAATTTCGACCAAAATCAGATGGATGGAGTAAATGGTTAAAATGCAAAGGTTTTGGACTGAATTGGCACAATTACAATAGGTTTAGACTTTTTTGGTAATTTAGTCTGTGATTCTTGCCTTGACATCCCTTTTGTATACTTATTTTAGTTGTTGCCTGTTCAGGTGTTTAACTTATATACATACAACATTCTTTTGCACATTGTGTAGGAGAAAAGACAACACAACATTCAAGTTCCATTCTGAACTCAAATGTGTATAATAACGACTCACCAAAGCATCCATAGGAGAAAAACATATGGAAATCTTTTTTGTATTTTGGCTTTGTGACCGGATGAAAGTAAGTTGTTCATGGCACAAACAAGCAGGAGCGAGGCGACAATATGCATGATTCTTGCATTTGGCCTAAGCCTAAAAGTATGAAAATATTTAACTGGGGAGACAGATAGATGTCTAAAAAGATTTGAATTCTGGACTCCTGCTTTTTTTTTTTAATACCATTGGAGATCTTATGAAAGCACCGTCAACTAAAAATTAAGATATTAAATAACAGCGTGATTTTAATAGTTAAATATCTTGACGCTTTTGCGTCCAATTCTTCGGTTCCCACTGAAGTAAGTTGGAATTTTCCATATCCTTGCGGCACAGGCAATGTGCCGTCAAGAAGAGATAAGAACGCAGGAATCCTGAGAAGCTAACGAAACGCGTGGGAGGCAAGCAAAATTGAAAGAGAAGTGGGATCTTTGGAGAGTACATTAATTGGATTTTTTGTGGATATCGAAAGGCAATTTGGACTTCACATCGACTTCGGACATATCCACATTACTCTGCTCATTAAGCTCTTCCCATGTTTGGAGATCGATCGAGACAATGTTTCTCTTTTGGGCGGCGATCCCGGTGCCATTGGTATCATGGATCGACTTTCGTTTTATCAAGCTAAGTCTAATCAATCAAAAATCAGGTCGTTCGTGCGGAAAAGATGAGGGATTTTACGACAATTTGTACCTCGTGATTTCATCGAGCGAGAACCTTTGATCTCATTCTTACAAGACGCAAAAAAAAAAAAAAACACACACACACACACACCCTTGGTTTTACGGCTTGACCAATTCGTCGGGATAAGGAGAGGAAGGCAACTACCATAATTTGATCGCACCATCACACTTCGAAAATAATGAAAGCCTTGTGCTATAATATGTGGCATACCAATTTCAGGTACCGTCGATTTTGGAGCTAGATTTTCCATCGTTGTTTCTTCTCTGGAAAAAAGAAGCTCACAACCTTTATTTCGATCCATTCAATTTCGAATTTTTCCAAATTGTAGTATCTAAGATGAGTCCAGTTTCCATCAAAAACCGCATAGAAGCGCTCTGAAAAGAATTATATATGATATTTGTTCGTCGTCGAGTAAAAGTAAAAAAGTACTTTTGATAATATATTTTGATAAAACTTTATACCTCGAGTGTAAAATCTCAGAAAATTCTCGAAATTTCTCATCTACCTAATAGAGGAAAAGAAAAAAGAAGGGGGGAGAGGGCAAATTTTTTTTTTTTATTAATCTCAACGGATCTTTTTTGATTTCTAGAGAGATCGATCTTTCGTCATAGCACGTGGCAGCCAAATGCATAATGCATTTACTGTTTCCTCTAAGAAGTACTTCTGACAAATGCAGTTTGATAAAATTTTATACCTCACGAGTAAAATTTCAAAAAATCTTAAAAAAGAAGAAAAAAAAAACAGTGGGAAATTTTTATTTATTTATTTATTTCAACGGGCCCTTTTCAATTTTTCAACGATCGATCTTTCGTCGTAACACGTCGCGTTGTAGCCAAATGCATAATGTGTCTAATATTTCCTCTAACATATTAAACGAAAGTGTCGTTTTTATTGAAAGCTTGATCGATGCCAACATTTGATTTGTATAAAGATGTCGCAAAACTTTATGAAAAGCAATCAAAGACAGAAAATGTCGGTTGTTTTTGTTTTGGACTTCCCATTGCCATTACGTCGCTCTAAAGTTTCCACAAGAAGAGAAAGGAACATTCCACCCCCAAAAATATACACTCCATCTCTCTTTCTCTCTCTCCCCTCCCTCTCCGTGACCCAAGTGGCACTTTGCTGTTCCCCAACTGTTTCCATGGAGGCATAGGCCCAAGCTTCACTTTCCCCTCCATCCTCACTCTCCGAAAGATGGGAAGATGGGAAAAGGGCAGTTCTTGATTTTGCAGGCTTTTGCTTCAGCAATGGAGGCAACTTGAGTCTGCCCATGACAAGGAGAAGAAGATTCAGCATACATAGAATAGTCTCTCTCTCTCTCTCTCTCTCTCTGCAAAAAGCAATGTGACGCAGAGGAGAGATTCTTGAGCTCGCTCGCTCTCTCTCTCTCTCTCTCTCTCCTCCTTATAATGGCGGTGGTGGCTGCCATTTCTGACCCACCAAACCCCAACAACCTTTCTGATAACCACCATTGTCCTCGTCATCATCTTCGTCTTCTTCGACTCGGGCACCCGCAAAACCCTCTCTTTCGCACGGCGAGAGGGACAGCAGCAATGGCGGCCTCAATTCCCGAAGACCCAAATCGAGGCAGGTCTCTTCCAGATACCTCTCTCCTTCCCCTTCAGCTTCCCCGCAACAACGGCGGCAGCCTCGACGCCGGGCCTGCTTCCAGTTCTCGCCGATTCGCGTCTCCGGTTCTGTCTCGGTCCTCGAATTCGACGCCCTCGGCTTCCCCGGCTCCGAAACGGTCTCAGTCGGTGGACGGAGGCGGCCGGTGACGCCGACCCGAGGCCAACCCCAAGGCCGAGTTCGCCAGCCCGTCAGGGCAATGCGGGCCAAGGTTCTGCGGCAGGGAAGATCCTGATTTCGTCGAAGAGGAGTTTGTCTGTGTCGTTTCAAGGCGAAGCCTTTTCGGTACCAGTGAATAAGGCCAAGGAGAGTCTCGGCGAGGAAAGCGACCCCAGAGAGGAGGAAGGCGACTCCGGTGAGAGATCCAGATGGAGATCAAGTGGAGAATTCGAGGCCGGGGGATCAGCACCGGTGGCCGGCGAGGATCCGGCAAGGGAATTTGTTTCGCATGCAAATTCCTGACGCGGAGCTTGGATTGTTCGACTGGGGCTGAGGTTAGGAAGAAGTTGAGTGGGTTTGGATCTGGGGATGTGCTCAAAGCAATGCAGCAATCAATGATTGTAGAGAGTAGACGGACATCGTTTGATGGGAGATTAAGGTTGGATGTGGGCAATGCAGATAGGATGTTTCTAAAACGTCGAATGGGAATTCAGTGAGCTATCGATCGGCTTTTCATTGTGACGGTACTTCTGATACTGACAGTGTGTCCTCTGGTGATGCTTCTGGTCTGCAAGAGTGTGGCGTTGGTGGTATTGCCAAGCTGAAGAATGCCCCGGCGGGATTGTTGTGTCGGCGAGGTTTTGGCAGGAAACTAACAGCAGGTTGAGGCGGTTGCAAGATCCTGGCTCGCCATTATCGAGTTCTGGGTCGAGAACAGCATCTTCTGACATGTTTGTGCAGTCAAAGCGATTTAGTGCTGATAGCTCGCTTTCAACATCGAGACCAATGGCCTCTCCCATTAGAGGGGCTACAAGGCCTGCCTCACCAAGTAAAGTATGGAATTCGTCTTCGCCATCCCCATCGAAAGGGATGTCAGTCCTTCGGGTTAGACCTGGTTCTGGCAGCCTGACTAGTAGTTCTAATTTAGTTCTTCAATTCTGAGTTTCTCTGTGGACCTTCGGAGAGGGAAGATGGGGAAGATCGTGTTGTTGATGCCCATATGCTTAGGCTTCTGTATAACCGTTACTTGCAGTGGCGCTTTGTGAATGCAAAGGTTGATGCTAACTCTGTTGTACAGAGAAGAAATGCTGAGGTAATTGAATGATTTTATGCATACCCAGTTGTTTACTTCTCGAGTGAGTTGTCTTTTGCTCATTCAATTTGAGAAATAATTCTGCTCGACTATTATGTATTATCTTGTGTGAATTGCTAATGCATGTGATTGAAGATTGGGTAGCACCTTCTTGACAAATATACGAGCTTTGCATAGAACGATCCATAAATGTGTTTGAAGTCCTATAATAGGAGGAAACATACGGTATAGCCGGTCAATAGTTGCAAAGTTTTTCCTTTATGGTCGGTCTGATTGCCCTCATGTGGATGCCCTTTTTCTACTACTCCAATGATTGGCTTGTGTACATGTTCTACAGTACAATGTCCAATTGTCAAAATTTGCATCTCCTTTTTGGTTCAATTGAAATTAGAATTCTGTTGTGATAACAACACGTTGATTATTCTAATGGATATCTGGATGGTTGTGTGGATTTAGATAAATTACAGACAGAAGATTGCTGAACTTTGGGAAATCCTCTGAATTGTGAGAAATAGAGATTCGTCTTTTTATTATTCTTAGCATAGTGTAAGTCCACTACAGATTACATTATTTGCTGCCGGTGAAAAACAGCATATCAATGATTTATGGAGTTATCACCAATTTTTTTTCCTTTTTTTATGTTTAACCATTGGAGCTGTTTTGGAAATCTCTGATTTGACCATCGTTGTTGAAATCAGACTCTGAAATAGATGAACAGACTGAAAATTTGAAGATAGAACTCGAGACACTTCTCAAAGAAACCGTTCTCTCTCTCTCTTTCTTCCTTTTCTTTTTGCTCCTAAAGTTTCTTATTTGTGTCTACCTTCAAGTTTACAAGAAAATGGCTGGTAAAGCACCTGACTGTGAGGTATGAAGAAATGCTTGATATGTAAAGCAATGAAAAGAGCATATACTGATAGTTGTCAATATTTAGATACTGAATCTGACTACTTGTAGGAGAATATATACTAGTCAAGAGGCATGCCAGTGCTGACTTGTAGGATGTCTAGCAAATTTTCATTGTGACATGTAAGTTGCTCTGATGTAACTATCTGCTTTACAAAAGGAAGGTTACTTTTGGAGATTAGTATCATAAAACTTACTGCTCACAAGTAGAATTTGTAGCAGATGTAGTTTGTTTAAGCCATCTTAAATGAGCTCTCTTGGCACCTAACTACAGAATTTAATTTACTGAATAATTGGGATCCAGAAATGTAAGCATCAGCTAAGAATGATTGTAGACTAATTCTAGTGTTTTTGGGAGTCAATCATGTACATCTGGGTTAAAGGGAGACTTGCGTAAGTCAATTCAATACATATCTGCTCAAATTCTCTTTTCTTCTTCTGCCCATATGGTGTGTTTAAATCAAAATGTCATCATGCAATTGCATACTACAAGGAGTACTAGAGCTTGCTCTGTTTAATGTTACACTCTTACAAACAGCACATAAACTGAAAAAGGGAAAATCGTCTCTCTTGACTGATTTTCCTAATAAAGTTTGATATGAACTGGGGACAAAAATCAAGACCCAGAAATGGAAAACTCATGGACTAAGCTGATAAATAATTTGAAGAAATGACCTTTTAATAGCTCTGCTGCTATCAATACTAGGAGAAGCAATGCAAGCAAGTCAATCCAAATCAAGAAGGAGAATCAATTCAAATGGTGTTTCTACTCTCAGGGTGATGAAGGTGGCTGGAAGGAGCGCATTGCTCCAACAGTGAACACCTTTTTTTAGTGTTAGATTTCGGCTGGAATGTTGCTTTACTATAAATTTCCCGCCTTTCTTTTGTTTGATTAATATTTGTTGGACTGTGCTTAGTTCTGACAATCTGGAATGGTCTCTTCTTACTATCATCTCTCTCGATAGCGTGTCAAAATGCTCTAACTTTGCTAGACTTGGGACAGGATATAGATAGTACTGATGTAGCTTGGTGCTTGTACCAGAAAATTATATGGAATTCATGGGTAACCATCTCGGAACTACAACATTCTGTCACACTTAAGAGGATGAAGTTGTTGCTGCTCAGGCAAAAGTGAAGCTAACATCTATCTTGAAGGGACAAGTGAGAGCCTTACTATTTTTCCATGGCTTAGTTTTTCTCAATTTCTTCTTATGATTTGTTGAATGATCGGCTCTGCTGCATCTTTTTCTTTTTCTTAACGGCTTTGAAGTCTTACCGTCTCTGTAATCCAATAATGTTTAAACTAAAGCCTCAAACTTTTCTGGGATCACTATTATAGGACTTATTTTTCCGTATGAGAGTGTGTGAGTTGGGTTACTGAATCTTCAATTTGGGTCTGGGACCATCTTTACATGTTGATCATATCAGCCATTCTGACTACTTGCGTCAAGCATTTAAGCCATTTTAAGTGTCATCTTCTAGTTACCTAGCATCATTGGGCTTTAACTTAGCTTTATGACAAAGATTAATACCCAGTTGAGATATATTATGTGGATTGTAAACGCTTGTATTTCTCCTCTGTCATGGTTCTAGTACATAGCATATTTCACCTCACTGGTCACAAGCACAGTCAACATGGTTGTAGATTAAGTGTGTTTCCCACTATTGTGTCAGTATTCTAAAGCTGAGTCTTCTTGTAACCGTACCATAAAATGCAGATTTCCTATCTTGAAGAGTGGTCTCTTCTGGATAGAGATCATGCCAGTTCTTTGATTGGGGCAACTGAAGCTCTGAGAGCAAGCACTCTTCGTCTTCCAGTCATGGGAAGGCAATTGTATGGCCTGAGCATTTCTACTTTAATTGTTCTGTGGTTCACCTCCCATTATAAATTTTTTCTCTATTCAAAGTTGCTGGTTTAGAGAGTTATTTTTAGCAGGCCGACGTACAGAAGCTGAAGGATGCAATGGGTCAGCAGTTGATGTGATGCAGGCAATGGCATCCTCAATATGCTCACTTTCATTGAAGGTGAATTTATTTGGCTTTTCCCTGCTCTGTATCCATCAGCTTGCTTAAAATATCGTCCCGCAGGCACTGCGTGTATAAGATTTTGTGATTCAATTTCCCATTTCAAATCCTTATCCTGCATCAAATTGATTTTTAAATCTAATACGGCTTTGGTTATTTTTCTCGTCTCTTTGCGTCATATGCCTCTATTATGCATCTAATTGAGGTTTTGTCTACTTTGGTTTGTCACCGTGTCTAAATAGCAAGTTGCTAGCTTGTAACGGAAGCAAGAAAAAGGAAGCTGCCAGTCTGCTTGTGGGTAAAATGTTAGTCTACTGAGAGCGGTCAACTAAAAACCTAGCTACTTTTGAGATGTGTTAGACTAGGATGAATTCATGTCCCATGACATCCTAGCCTCTAACCATCCAAAAGGAGCAGGTTTTTAGTTGACCGCTCTCAGTAGACTAACATTTTACCCACAAGCAGACTGGCAGCTTCCTTTTTCTTGCCTTCCGTTACAAGCTAGCAACTTGCTATTTAAGACACGTGACAAAACCAAAGTAGACAAAAACTCAATTAGATGCATAATAAGAGGCATATGAAGCAAAAGAGACGAGAAAAAATAACCAAAGCCGTAGTAGATTTAAAAATCAATTTGATGCAGGATAAGGATTGGAATGGGAAATTGAATCACAAAATCTTATACACGCAGGTGCCTGCGGGACGATAATTTTAAGCAAGCTGATGGATACAGAGCAGGGAAAAAGCCAAAATAAATTCACCTTCAATGAAAGTGAGCATATTGAGGATGCCATTGCCTGCATCACATCAACTGCTGAACCCATTGCATCCTTCAGCTTCTGTACGTCGGCCTGCTAAAAAAATAACTCTCTAAACCAGCAACTTTGAATAGAGAAAAAATTTATAATGGGAGGTGAACCACAGAACAATTAAAGTAGAAATGCTCAGGCGCATACAATTGCCTTCCCAATGACTGGAAGACGAAGAGTGCTTGCTCTCAGAGCTTCAGTTGCCCCAATCAAAGAACTGGCATGATCTCTATCCAGAAGAGACCACTCTTCAAGATAGGAAATCTGCATTTTATGGGTACGGTTACAAGAAGACTCAGCTTTAGAATACTGACACAATAGTGGGAAACACACTTAATCTACAACCATGTTGACTGTGCTTGTGACCAGTGAGGTGAAATATGCTATGTACTAGAACCATGACAGAGGAGAAATACAAGCGTTTACAATCCACATAATATATCTCAACTGGGTATTAATCTTTGTCATAAAGCTAAGTTAAAGCCCAATGATGCTAGGTAACTAGAAGATGACACTTAAATGGCTTAAATGCTTGAACGCAAGTAGTCAGAATGGCTGATATGATCAACATGTAAAGATGGTCCCAGACCCAAATTGAAGATTCAGTAACCCAACTCACATCACTCTCATACGGAAAAATAAGTCCTATAATAGTGATCCCAGAAAAGTTTGAGGCTTTAGTTTAAACATTATTGGATTACAGAGACGGTAAGAAGCTTCAAAGCCGTTAAGAAAAAGAAAAAGATGCAGCAGAGCCGATCATTCAACAAATCATAAGAAGAAATTGAGAAAAACTAAGCCAATGGAAAAATAGTAAGGCTCTCACTTGTCCCTTCAAGATAGATGTTAGCTTCAACTTTTGCCTGAGCAGCAACAACTTCATCCTCTTAAGTGTGACAGAATGTTGTAGTTCCGAGATGGTTACCCATGAATTCCATATAATTTTCTGGTACAAGCACCAAGCTACATCAGTACTATCTATATCCTGTCCCAAGTCTAGCAAAGTTAGAGCATTTTGACACGCTATCGAGAGAGATGATAGTAAGAAAGAGACCCATTCCAGATTGTCAGAACTAAGCACAGTCCCAACAAATATTAATCAAACAAAAGAAAGGCGGGAAATTTATAGGTAAAGCAACATTCCAGCCGAAATCTAACACTAAAAAAAGGTGTTCACTGTTGGAGCAATGCCGCTCCTTCCAGCCACCTTCATCACCCTGAGAGTAGAAACACCATTTGAATTGATTCTCCTTCTTGATTTGGATTGACTTGCTTGCATTGCTTCTCCTAGTATTGATAGCAGCAGAGCTATTAAAAGGTCATTTCTTCAAATTATTTATCAGCTTAGTCCATTGAGTTTTCCATTTCTGGGTCTTGATTTTTGTCCCCAGTTCATATCAAACTTTATTAGGAAAATCAGTCAAGAGAGACGATTTTCCCTTTTTCAGTTTATGTGCTGTTTGTAAGAGTGTAACATTAAAACAGAGCAAGCTCTAGTACTCCTTGTAGTATGCAATTGCATGATGACATTTTGATTTAAACACACCATATGGGCAGAAGAAGAAAAGAGAATTTGAGCAGATATGTATTGAATTGACTTACGCAAGTCTCCCTTTAACCCAAGATGTACATGAATTGACTCCCAAAAACACTAGAATTAGTCTACAATCATTCTTAGCTGATGCTTACATTTCTGGATCCCAATTATTCAGTAAATTAAATTCTGTAGTTAGGTGCCAAGAGAGCTCATTTAAGATGGCTTAAACAAACTACATCTGCTACAAATTCTACTTGTGAGCAGTAAGTTTTATGATACTAATCTCCAAAAGTAACCTTCCTTTTGTAAAGCAGATAGTTACATCAGAGCAACTTACATGTCACAATGAAAATTTGCTAGACATCCTACAAGTCAGCACTGGCATGCCTCTTGACTAGTATATATTCTCCTACAAGTAGTCAGATTCAGTATCTAAATATTGACAACTATCAGTATATGCTCTTTTCATTGCTTTACATATCAAGCATTTTCTTCATACCTCACAGTCAGGTGCTTTACCAGCCATTTTCTTGTAAACTTGAAGGTAGACACAAATAAGAAACTTTAGGAGCAAAAAGAAAAAGGGAAGAAAGAGAGAGAGAGAACGGTTTCTTTGAGAAGTGTCTCGAGTTCTATCTTCAAATTTTCAGTCTGTTCATCTATTTCAGAGTCTGATTTCAACAACGATGGTCAAATCAGAGATTTCCAAAACAGCTCCAATGGTTAAACATAAAAAAAGGAAAAAAAATTGGTGATAACTCCATAAATCATTGATATGCTGTTTTTCACCGGCAGCAAATAATGTAATCTGTAGTGGACTTACACTATGCTAAGAATAATAAAAAGACGAATCTCTATTTCTCACAATTCAGAGGATTTCCCAAAGTTCAGCAATCTTCTGTCTGTAATTTATCTAAATCCACACAACCATCCAGATATCCAATTAGAATAATCAACGTGTTGTTATCACAACAGAATTCTAATTTCAATTGAACCAAAAAGGAGATGCAAATTTTGACAATTGGACATTGTACTGTAGAACATGTACACAAGCCAATCATTGGAGTAGTAGAAAAAGGGCATCCACATGAGGGCAATCAGACCGGACCATAAAGGAAAAACTTTGCAACTATTGACCGGCTATACCGTATGTTTCTTCCTATTATAGGACTTCAAACACATTTATGGATCGTTCTATGCAAAGCTCGTATATTTGTCAAGAAGGTGCTACCCAATCTTCAATCACATGCATTAGCAATTCACACAAGATAATACATAATAGTCGAGCAGAATTATTTCTCAAATTGAATGAGCAAAAGACAAACTCACTCGAGAAGTAAACAACTGGGTATGCATAAAATCATTCAATTACCTCAGCATTTCTTCTCTGTACAACAGAGTTAGCATCAACCTTTGCATTCACAAAGCGCCACTGCAAGTAACGGTTATACAGAAGCCTAAGCATATGGGCATCAACAACACGATCTTCCCCCATCTTCCCTCTCCGAAGGTCCACAGAGAAACTCAGAATTGAAGAACTAAAATTAGAACTACTAGTCAGGCTGCCAGAACCAGGTCTAACCCGAGAAGGACTGGACATCCCTTTCGATGGGGATGGCGAAGACGAATTCCATACTTTACTTGGTGAGGCAGGCCTTGTAGCCCCTCTAATGGGAGAGGCCATTGTTCTCGATGTTGAAAGCGAGCTATCAGCACTAAATCGCTTTGACTGCACAAACATGTCAGAAGATGCTGTTCTCGACCCAGAACTCGATAATGGCGAGCCAGGATCTTGCAACCGCCTCAACCTGCTGTTAGTTTCCTGCCAAAACCTCGCCGACACAACAATCCCGCCGGGGCATTCTTCAGCTTGGCAATACCACCAACGCCACACTCTTGCAGACCAGAAGCATCACCAGAGGACACACTGTCAGTATCAGAAGTACCGTCACAATGAAAAGCCGATCGATAGCTCACTGAATTCCCATTCGACGTTTTAGGAAACATCCTATCTGCATTGCCCACATCCAACCTTAATCTCCCATCAAACGATGTCCGTCTACTCTCTACAATCATTGATTGCTGCATTGCTTTGAGCACATCCCCAGATCCAAACCCACTCAACTTCTTCCTAACCTCAGCCCAGTCGAACAATCCAAGCTCCGCGTCAAGGAATTTGCATGCGAAACCAAATTCCCTTGCCGGATCCTCGCCGGCCACCGGTGCTGATCCCCCGGCCTCGAATTCTCCACTTGATCTCCATCTGGATCTCTCACCGGAGTCGCCTTCCTCCTCTCTGGGGTCGCTTTCCTCGCCGAGACTTCCTTGGCCTTATTCACTGGTACCGAAAAGGCTTCGCTTGAAACGACACAGACAAACTCCTCTTCGACGAAATCAGGATCTTCCCTGCCGCAGAACTTGGCCCGCATTGCCCTGACGGGCTGGCGAACTCGGCCTTGGGGTTGGCCTCGGGGTCGGCGTCACCGGCCGCCTCCGGTCCACCGACTGAGACCGTTTCGGAGCCGGGGAAGCCGAGGGCGTCGAATTCGAGGACCGAGACAGAACCGGAGACGCGAATCGGCGAGAACTGGAAGCAGGCGCCGGCGTCGAGGCTGCCGCCGTTGTTGCGGGGGAAGCTGAAGGGGAAGGAGAGAGGTATCTGGAAGAGACCTGCCTCGATTTGGGTCTTCGGGAATTGAGGCCGCCATTGCTGCTGTCCCTCTCGCCGTGCGAAAGAGAGGGTTTTGCGGGTGCCCGAGTCGAAGAAGACGAAGATGATGACGAGGACAATGGTGGGTTATCAGAAAGGTTGTTGGGGTTTGGTGGGTCAGAAATGGCAGCCACCACCGCCATTATAAGGAGGAGAGAGAGAGAGAGAGAGAGAGCGAGCGAGCTCAAGAATCTCTCCTCTGCGTCACATTGCTTTTTGCAGAGAGAGAGAGAGAGAGAGAGAGACTATTCTA
This sequence comes from Psidium friedrichsthalianum, assembly GCA_019149425.1. NCBI lineage: Eukaryota > Viridiplantae > Streptophyta > Magnoliopsida > Myrtales > Myrtaceae > Psidium > Psidium friedrichsthalianum. The sequence continues at coordinate 12,450 of JAGVVM010002478.1, forward strand.
TGTAATGCTGAATCTTCTTCTCCTTGTCATGGGCAGACTCAAGTTGCCTCCATTGCTGAAGCAAAAGCCTGCAAAATCAAGAACTGCCCTTTCCCATCTTCCCATCTTTCGGAGAAGTGAGGATGGAGGGGAAAGTGAAGCTTGGGCCTATGCCTCCATGGAAACAGTTGGGGAACAGCAAAGTGCCACTTGGTCACGGAGAGGAGGGGGAGAGAGAGAAAGAGAGATGGAGTGTATATTTTTGGGGGTGGAATGTTCCTTTCTCTTCTTGTGGAAACTTTAGAGCGACGTAATGGCAATGGGAAGTCCAAAAACAAAAAACAAACCGACATTTTCTGTCTTTGATTGCTTTTCATAAGTTTTGCGACATCTTTATACAAATCAAATGTTGCATCGATCAAGCTTTTCAATAAAAACGACACTTTCGTTTTAATATGTTAGAGGAAATATTAGACACATTATGCATTTGGCTACAACGCGACGTGTTACGACGAAAGATCGATCGTTGAAAAATTGAAAAGGGCCCGTTGAAATAAATAAATAAATAAAAATTTCCCACTGTTTTTTTTTTCTTCTTTTTTAAGAATTTTTTGAAATTTTACTCGTGAGGTATAAAATTTTATCAAACTGCATTTGTCAGAAGTACTTCTTAGAGGAAACAGTAAATGCATTATGCATTTGGCTGCCACGTGCTATGACGAAAGATCGATCTCTCTAGAAATCAAAAAAGATCCGTTGAGATTAATAAAAAAAAAAAATTTGCCCCCTCCCCCCTTCTTTTTTCCTTTTCCTTCTATTAGGTAGATGAGAAATTTCGAGAATTTTCTGAGATTTTACACTCGAGGTATAAAGTTTATCAAAATATATTTATCAAAAGTACTTTTTTACTTTTACTCGACGACGAACAAATATCATATATAATTCTTTTCAGAGCGCTTCTATGCGGTTTTTGATGGAAACTGGACTCATCTTAGATACTACAATTTGGAAAAATTCGAAATTGAATGGATCGAAATAAAGGTTGTGAGCTTCTTTTTTCCAGAGAAGAAACAACGATGGAAAATCTAGCTCCAAAATCGACGGTACCTGAAATTGGTATGCCACATATTATAGCACAAGGGCTTTCATTATTTTCGAAGTGTGAATGGTGCGATCAAATTATGGTAGTTGCCTTCCTCTCCTTAATCCCGACGAATTGGTCAAGCCGTAAAACCAAGGGTGTGTGTGTGTGTGTTTTTTTTTTTTTTTTGCGTCTTTGTAAGAATGAGATCAAAGGTTCTCGCTCGATGAAATCACGAGGTACAAATTGTCGTAAAATCCCTCATCTTTTCCGCACGAACGACCTGATTTTTGATTGATTAGACTTAGCTTGATAAAACGAAAGTCGATCCATGATACCAATGGCACCCGGGATCGCCGCACCAAAAGAGAAACATTGTCTCGATCGATCTCCAAACATGGGAAGAGCTTAATGAGCAGAGTAATGTGGATATGTCCGAAGTCGATGTGAAGTCCAAATTGCCTTTCGATATCCACAAAAAATCCAATTAATGTACTCTCCAAAAGATCCCACTTCTCTTTCAATTTTGCTTGCCTCCCACGCGTTTCGTTAGCTTCTCAGGATTCCTGCGTTCTTATCTCTTCTTGACGGCACATTGCCTGTGCCGCAAGGATATGGAAAATTCCAACTACTTCAGTGGGAACCGAAGAATTGGACGCAAAAGCGTCAAGATATTTAACTATTAAAATCACGCTGTTATTTAATATCTTAATTTTAGTTGACGGTGCTTTCATAAGATCTCCAATGGTATTAAAAAAAAAAAGCAGGAGGTCCAGAATTCAAATCTTTTTAGACATCTATCTGTCTCCCCAGTTAAATATTTTCATACTTTTAGGCTTAGGCCAAATGCAAGAATCATGCATATTGTCGCCTCGCTCCTGCTTGTTTGTGCCATGAACAACTTACTTTCATCCGGTCACAAAGCCAAAATACAAAAAAGATTTCCATATGTTTTTCTCCTATGGATGCTTTGGTGAGTCGTTATTATACACATTTGAGTTCAGAATGGAACTTGAATGTTGTGTTGTCTTTTCTCCTACACAATGTGCAAAAGAATGTTGTATGTATATAAGTTAAACACCTGAACAGGCAACAACTAAAATAAGTATACAAAAGGGATGTCAAGGCAAGAATCACAGACTAAATTACCAAAAAAAGTCTTAAACCTATTGTAATTGTGCCAATTCAGTCCAAAACCTTTGCATTTTAACCAATTACTCCATCCATCTGATTTTGGTCGAAATTGTGCAATCGGGGTTGATATGCACAATTTTTAATAATTTTTTTAAAATAATTTATTTATTTTTATATTTATTTTCCTTTTTCTTTCTCTTCTTTCTTTTTTTTTTTTTTTGTTTTTCCCTTCCCTCCTCCTCCTTTTTCCTCTAGGTGGTTGTCGGTCCACATCAGCACCAGCCATGCTAGGTCATCGATTTCCGATCAAAATTGATCGGATGGACTATTAGCATAGTGCAAAAGGTTTATGACTGAACGCACATATGTTTAGCACTTTTGTGGTAATCCTCCCGAATCATGCATATTTTCTCTTTGGTCTACCTTGTCCTCGTCTTGAATCACGGGTCTCCAGTTTACATGAATATTGCTGGATGTCATTGCTTGATTGAAGCCTTGTTTTTCAGCTCCACACCTTCTCCATTTGCTTTTGACCAGTTTCTTTTTTTTTTTTTTTACGCTCCATCCGCAAACAGGACTGTGGATGTTCTGGAGAAAAGCTTGCAGAAAGCTTGTCGCGATAAGGTGCTAATGGCTTGGCGACAGTATCGGCAGAGCCGGGCGCTGCTCTTTCTCGAACAAAGGGATAATCAATTTCAATATGCTTAGTACGAGCATGAAAACGGGATTTTGAAATGAGGCATCGACATACTATCACAAAGTAGCATCGGTGGATCTTTCAAATTAAGTCTAACGTCCCGTGAAATGAATGAAATCCATGTAAATTCGACAGCGGCGGAGCCACCCCGCACTAGATTTTGCTCCCATGAACTGCTCCGTGCGCTCATATTCACACAGAGAAATAACCAAGACTCCGCGATGCTATAAGAAAAAAAGTTTAAAGGGAGTAGAAAATCGCTGAACTGATTAAACAAAGCTCTTGGAGATTGAAGAAGGCTGTAAAGTGCACGTTTAAGCTTGGCAAACATGGTGTAGGATAGAAGGATCTTTCAACCTTGGAGGCTGCCCTGTGTAAACAGGTTCAGAGAGAAAACCATGGAGAAATGCATTCTTTACGTTCATATCGCAAGTGATTATTGCTATGCCGTATAAATTTTCTGTGCATCTGATTTGTCACGTCATAATTGCATGCGATTACTGCAATGTCATCATATCGTAGCCATGTCTTGCATCTAATTTATCATATTATATTGTATTTAACCGTCGCTAGTTTCGCATCTGATCTGTCAAGACATATGATCATCATCATATCTTTCATATGATTTGATATGTCATATTGCATGTGGTCATTCCATATCATGTAGTCATCTTGTTTCACATCTAATTTGTCATGTCATTTTCATATGTAATGACTATATTTTATATTTCGATTGACATTTGCATGCATATTTTGATAAACAAAATGGAGTCACGCCACTGTATTTGCAAAGTGGCTTCATTAATCAACAACCACGTTGAACAAATGTTCCGTCAACATTTCAAGTTTTTTGCTTTTAAAAAGGAAACGTGCATGCTTTGCAAATTGATTGATGATTTTCTTAGGACTCAACCAAAAATTGAGCTAAGGGACCAAAAGGGCATTTTGGATGCTAATTCGTCCCACACATAATCAAATCCTCGGACCTAAGACCTCATGCCTTCGCTTGACCAATTCCTTCACACGTCCGCATAGGCAGTTGACTTTTCTATCACCATATGAGTCTCTCGATTTACCTGAATTGATTGGCGGCGACTCCAATATGATAAGTAAGTTTATAATCGTATGTTGATCTTGTATTTTACCTAAAGGTCCTAGAGACTAAGGCGCTATTAGCAGTCAACTCTCCCGTCCACAAGGTTCGAGCGCTATAACTTTGATAATTTGTGACTTTAATATCCCAACATAAGCTAAAAGATGGCTTTGGACCAATCCAGGCACGAACATTCATTTGTGAAAACTAACACCAGTTAAGTTGTCATCCATTTCATTATTAAATAGCCGACGTGCCATCCTACGTATATAGGGCGTTTGATGATGTTGCTTACCTAGATTCTTGGCAGGAGATGATATCGTTGCACAAAAACTCTTCCGTCAAATTGTTTGAGCTTGTCGGCAAGCCAAATCTTTGTCGGTTGGCTCGCAAGTGTGACTCACATGTTATATTCTTATTTTTTTTTTTATCTCTTTTTATTCTATTTTCGAGAGATCATTCTAAACATAAGTAGCATCTATAGTGTATTTTCTCATTGTATTCTAATCAAGCGGGAGAGCTTGGAGAGAGAAGCTCGCGCTCGTCGCGGAGTTACATAGCCCGTCGCGAATGGCGGACAAAGCTCCCTCTTCGTCTTCTTCGCTGTTTCGGTAACTGGCGCTCGACCCATTTCGATTCCTTGTCGAATGATTCATTTTGCTGTCACCTTTCTCTCTCTGTCTAAACCCTGAATCCTAAAGGGGACTTCTTGAGTGTCAATTTAGCATTTGGTCGTGATTTCAACTTCAATTTGTTTTTTTTTTTTTTTTGGTAAGGATAAGTATTATATAGACTTTCCAACCAAAATACAGACTAAAAGCCCGAGACAAACCTCGTACCCAAAGCGACACATGCGGGTGTCCCAAAGGGTGCGAAGGTGTAACGGCTGAGTAGCTACAGAAGAGTACAAGCCGAGAAAAAAACCGGCTGAGGCGAAGAAGGCCCCAAGCGGAGTTACAAGCCCGTCGCGAACGGCGGACAAAGCTCCCTCTTCGTCTTCTTCCGCTGTTTCGGTAACTGGCGCTCGACCCATTTCGATTCCTTGTCGAATGATTAGAGGCTGTCACCTTTCTATCTCTGTCTAAACCCTGAATCCTAAAGGGAGAAGGAAGGCCGATTTAGCATCTGGTCGTGATTTCAACTTCAATTTGTTCCTCTCTGTAATCCCGACGAACTGGTCGAGCCGTAAAATTAATGGGTATTTTTTTTTTTGCGCCGCTAGAAGAATGAGATCGGAGGTTCTCGCTCGACGAAATCACGAGGTACAAATTGTCGTAAAATCCCGCATCGTTTCCGCACGAACGACCTGCTTTTGATCGAACAGACTTAGGGCGATAAAACGAAAGTCGATCCATGATATCAATGGCAGCCGGGATGGCCGCACCTGAAGAGAAACGTTGTCTCGATCGATCTCCAAACATGGGAAGAGCTTAATGAGTAGAATGATGTGGATATGTCCGAAGTCGATGTGAAGTACAAATTGCCTTTCGATATCCACAAAAATCCGATTAATGTTCTCCCCAAAAGATCCCACTTCTCTTTCGATTTTGCTTGCCCCCCACGCATTTCATTAGCTTCTCAGGATTCCTGCGTTCTTATCTCTTCTTCACGGCACATCGCCTCTGCCGCGAGGATGTGGAAAATTCCGACTTACTTTAGTGGGAACCGAAAAATTGGACGCAAAAGCGTTAGAATATTTAACTATTAAATTATGCTTTTTATCTAATATCTTAGACTTTTAAAATAGTTGACAATGCTTTCACAAAATCTCAAATGATATCAAAGAGAGCAAGAGGTCTAGAGTTCCAATCTTTTCATGTACCTCTTTATCTCCCCGATTGAATATTTCCCATATGTTTTTTTTTTTTTTCCTATGTATGCTTTGGTGAGTCATTATCAAACAAATTTGAGTTCAGAATGGAACTTGAATGTTGTGCTGTCTTTTCTACCACACAATGTGCAAAAGAATGTTGTATTTATATAAGGTAAACACCTGAACAGGCAACAACTAAAATAAGTATACAAAAGGGATGTCGAGGCAAGAAGTTCACACAGACTAGATTACCGAAAAAAAAAGCCTTAAACTTATTGTGATTGTGCTAATTTAGTCCAAAACCTTTTGCATTTAACCGGTTTACTCCATCCATCTGATTTTGGTCGAAATTGCGCAATCGGGCCTGATATGCACAATTTTTAATAATTTTTTTTAAAAAAATCGTTTATTTATTTTTATATTTTCTTTTCCTTTTTTCTTTCTCTTTTTGTTTTTTTTTTTTGCCTTCTCTCCTCCGCCTTCTTCCTCCAGCTGGTTACCAGTCCACATGAGGACCAGCCGCATTAGGCCATCGATTTCTGGCCAAAATTGATCGGATGGACTATTAGCACAATACAAAAGGTTCATAACTGAATGCACACAATTACAATATATTTAGCACTTTTTTGGTAATCCTCCCGAATCATGCATATTTTCTCTTTGTTCTACCTTGTCCTCGTCTTGAATCACGGGTCTCCAGTTTGCATGAATATTGCTGGATGCCATTGCTTGATTGAAGCCTTATTTTTCAGCTCCACACCCCCTCTATTTGCTTTTGACCATTTTTTTTTTTTCACATTTCGTCAGCAAACTAGGCTGTGGGTGTTCTGGAGAAAAGCTTACAGAAAGCTTGTTGCGCTAAGGTGCTAATGGCTTGGCGACAGTATCGGCAAGAGCCGGGCGCTGCTTTTTCTCGAACAAAGGGATAATCAATCTCGATATGCTTAGCACAAGCATGAAAAAACAGGATTTCGAAATGAGGCGTCGACATACCATCACAGAGTAGCATCGGTGGATCTTTCAAATTAACTCTAACGCCCCGAAAAATGAATGAAATCCATGTAAATTCGACAGCGGTGGAGCCACCCCGCACTAGATTTTGCTCCCATGAGCTGCTCCTGTGCGCTCCTATTCACACGAAGAAATAACCAAGACTCCGCAATGCTATAAGAAAAAAAGTTTGACGGGAGTAGAAAATCGCTGAACTGATTAAACAAAGCTCTTGGAGATTGAAGAAGGCTGTAAAGTGCATGTTTAAGCTTGCAAACATGGTGTAGGATAGAAGGATCTTTCAACCTTTGAGGTTGGCCTGTGTAAACAGGTTCAGAGAGAAAACTGTGGAGAAATGCATTCTTTACGTTCATATCGCAAGTGATTATTGCTATGCCGTATAAATTTTCTTTGCATCTGATTTGTCACGTCACATTGCATGCGATTACTGCAATGTCATCATATTGTAGCCATGTCTTGCATCTAATTTATCATATTATATTGTGTTTGAGTGTTGCTATGTTTCGCATATAATCTGTCAAGACATATGATCATCGTCATGTCTTGCATATGATTTGATATATCATATTGCATGTGGTCATTACATATCGTGTAGTCATCCTGTTTTGCATCTAATTTGTCATGTCATTTTCGCATGTAATGACTATATTTTATATTTCGATTGACATTTGCATGCACGTTTTGACAAATAAAATGGAGTCAGGCCACTGTATATGCGAAAGTGGCTTCATTAATCAACAACCACGTTGAATAAAATGTTCTGTCAACATTTCCAAGTTCGACGTGCATGCTTTGCAAATTGATTGAAGATTTTCTTAGGACTTAACCAAAAATTGAGCTAAGGTACGGACCGAAAGGGCATTTTGGATGCTAATTTGTCTCACATGTAACCGAATCCTCGGACCTAAGATCTCAGGTCTTCGCTTGACCAATTCCGTAACACATCCACATAGGCAGTTGACTTTCCTATCACTATTTGAAACTCTAGGTTTACCTGAATTGATTGGTGGCGACTTCAATATGATATGTAAGTTATAATCGTACCTTGATCTCGTATTTTACCTAACTTAGGAATAGGGAAGGCCCTAGAGACTAAGGCGCTATTAGCAGTTGACTCGCCCGTCCACGAGATTCAGGTGCTACAACTTTGATAATTTGTGATGCTAATACCCTAACATAAACAAAATGGTGGCTTTGACCAGTTCAGGCACAAACTTTCATTTGTTCAAAAGGACAAGAAAAAAAAACACTTAACTTCAATTCGAGGGTGAAAACTAATACTAATTAAGCTGTCGTCCATTTCATTATTAAATAGCTGACGTGTCATCCAATGTGTATTGTGCGCCTGATGATGTTGCTCACCTAGATTCATGGTAGGAGACGATATCGTTGCATGAAAAACTCTTCCATCAAATCGTTTGAGCTAGTCGGCAGGCCAAATCTTTGTCGGTTGGCTTGCACGTGCGACTCACATGCTAATTTCGATTGCAACTTCTAGGGTAGTTTTTCTCGAAATACTCTGATTTTTTTTTCTTTTTATTCGATTTTCGAGGGATCACTCTAAACATAAGTAATATCTATCGGTAGAGGTGTACATGGTCCAGGCCGGTCCGGCCCCTAAATTTTCAGGATCGATTCTAATGGGATCGCTAATACCAACTGTTTATGAAAATCTAACCCTTTGAGTTAAATTAACTACTCCCAATCTCAACCATTTAACCTAATAAAATATACATATGGCCATCGTACAATCATGACACGAGTGTTTATGAGAAAAGACTAAATTAGGAAGAAAAACATTGAGCAAATATCTTGTGTGACCAAATATCTTGTGTCAGTTCATACACCAGAACTGCAAAATCTCAGAACAAAAGTTCAAGAAAATGAGAAAAAAGAGTCAAATATTGCACATTTTTAGTGTTCCAAAATCAACATGAAATTGTGGCTGCCATGAAGAATCAACATTTTTTTTTTATTTGGTCGAAAAGAATCAGCATTCAGTACTTCTTTTTTCTTTGTGTGGTTGTTTTGGCTAAGTATGCGGTTGTTCCTAAAAGTTCATCGGCATCCCAAATCAGCAATCGGTGGAAAATCGAGCTCACCTTTTGGCCTCGACCGACCGTTGAGAGCCCCATCATCACAAGAGAAGCGAATTCGCTGGAACTTTCTTCCATTGGATACAATAAGCAAACCATGTTCTACATAGCAATCTGGTGCATTCCATACAAATATAGATTACATTTCACGACTCTAATTTTTCTTTATATATATTTTGGAGGGTTCGATTTGGACGGTTCGATTCAATCCCATCTACCATGGAATTAGAGACCGAATCGCCTGATCACTGATCTTATTTATTCGGAAGGGGGACCAAACCGCCCCTCTCAAAGACCAAACCAACCCAGCCAGTCCTATTTGGTCTCGCTCTAATCGGGTCCGGTCAGGTCCAATTTGCTCACCCCTAGCTATATGTTTTTTTTGAAGTGGGTCTAAAGTTTTGTATTTTCTCGGTGTATTCTAATCAAGCAGGAGGGCTTGGAGAGAGAGAAGCTCGCACTCGTTTCAGAGTCACAAAGCCAGTCGCAAATGGCGGACAAAGCTCCTTCTTCGTCTTCTTCCGCTGTTTCAGTAACTCGCCCTCGACCTTTTTCAATTCCTTGTCAAATGATTCATTTTGCCGTCGCCTCTCTCTCTCTCTCTCTCTCTCTCTCTCTCTTCTAAATCCTGAATCCTAAAGGGGACTTCTTGAGTGTCAATTTAGGGTCAGATCATGATTTCAACTTCAATTTGTTCCTCTTAGGAGCGCCCAACAGGAGGAGGCGAAGATGAGCTGCTGTTTGGAGCCGAGTCGGGGTGGGTTGAAGCTCGAACGTGGTGTGATCACTTGGCCTCTCTGTCCTCTGATCTCCTTCACATTCCGACCCCTGACACACCCTGCAATAGGTCTGTTTACGATCCTGATCAAACACCCTCGGTTGATTGTCCAAACTATGCTATCGCTTTCTTGCTTTGATTGATGCGCTAGTATGGATTCGTTTGCCCTTTCGAATGGTGGGTTCGGTTTCGCCTTTCATGGTGCTCTATGTTGGTTGTTGCTAGGCATTTTATTTCCAAATGCAAAAAAAGAAGGTCGAGATCAGATTGCATATAGGCAAACAACAATTTAAACCGAAATTGATTCTTCTGTTCGCTGGAATTAGCTCAATGGAAGGAATTGATGAACCCTTTGGCAGGAAGGAAAAATGTTTAGATGTGTGTGTATTTTCAGCAAACTGAAGGAGAAAAGTACTGTAAATTCTCTGCATTCAAGTAACTCGCAAGAAGGAAGACTTTCTTCCCGTTTCTTCTGACTAGGGTTCAAGTGGACCTAAATGGGCGAAGTAGTAAGAGAGAACAGGGTTTTTATGTAGTGACAACTTTTACTTTAGTTTCTATCCAAATCTTCCGCTATCTCTGATTTCCCATCATTATTTGGAGAGGGTTCAGTAGATCATCTTCTTTGCCCCCATTGAACGATAGGGTGTGGCTTAGCACCCATTTTCATGATTGTTAATCGGCTAAACATAGAGGGAGCATTTAGCATCTTAAGGGGGGAAATCAAGTTGCTCTGACAGATAAGGCATGCTTTAAACAGGATAGGAATCCAAAATGAGCTGTACCGAACCCTGAGTTTCGCTCTAAAGGGCTGCATTCTATGGGCTCAATCTAATGAGTGTGATCACCTTTAAGTACTACATTTAATTTGGCTGAGGGGAAGCCCTTTTATGGGAGCCCCCTTTCCAGAGCTATAAATTGGGATTGCTGATCCAGCTCTAATGTGACTTATCCGTGTCTTCAGAAGTTTACTCCTGAAAAAGCAAGTTCTTAAAATGAGAGGACCCACGGTCCTGCAAAACCTTCATAAAACCTCCATAGGACAGATAGGATCTTTTTGAAACGGTGATCAGAGCCTGTGAAATCAATGTTCTTGGCAAGCTGTTAGCAGATGATCCGCTTTTTCCTTTTTCTTTTTCTTGACTAGATACATTTCAGTGGCTGGACTTGGTCATAAATTTTTAACCTCTTGGTTTGGAACTTCACATGGGACTTGGCAGTTGAGTCATAGTTTACCCTGCTAGAAAGAATTAGAATTTCAATAGTTTTAACTACTACAACGGGGAAGAAACCAAGATAATTGCTGGTAGGCTCTTACAATTAAGAGAGCCACGGTCCATTATTATTGTGAGCCAGCCTAGTATTCTTTCTCCATTTCATTTTTATTCCTCATTTCATTGGATCAGTACATTTCACATCAACCAATGTGCAAGCTGGAGTTAGGAAGCCAATGCATGAGGTTTCCCCTAAGATTCGTTGTTGTCAGTTGGTGACTGACATGGGCTCACAACCTAACATGTGTAGCTTGTATAATGTCTCTTCGACTTTACTGCTATGTTCCTACAGCTATACTAGTAGAGATTTGCAATCATCGTTTCTTTGTAACATCTGATTTTTTACCTCCAGACCCTGTATTCTATGCTATATGTAGAATTGTTGTTCTCTCTACGCATCTGAAAGTCTCTTTGCGAAAGAGTTGTAGTCCTTTCATAACGGAATCATGCACAATCCTTGCTGGACACAACTAGTGCTTGATGAGGCCTCATAAAGTTATCTTCCCTTTAACCAGCAGGTTAGAGTTCAGGGTGGGTGGGGCAAATTTCGCCTATGGTCATTGAACTTGAACTTATTAGACCTTATAATTAGGCCATTCAACTTTGATTATAATCATCTAATGCATTAGATAGTCAATTTTTTTTTTCCTATTAGTGCACTTTGACTGAAATCTGGCTAATTTTCCATTGAAATGCTGATGTAGCAGCTACATGGTATTGACTTGTCATCAAACATTGGTCGTGTGTCCATCGTCTCATCAATCCACTAGAAAGATTGGGCCAGATTCTGATTAAACTGTTATTTTACCGGAACAAAAGTGTATGGCACTAGTTGATTGAAATCAAAATTGGATGACCTGTTTCAAAAATTCACTAAAGTTCTGTCATTGCGGACGAAATTACTGTTAGAATTGTGTACTCAAGTTGAATTCTGTTATCTGAAATGGAAAAATGTAATCTTTCATCTTCCTTTACTTCCCTAGGTGTCATCACGCAAGCGAGAACTGGTTATGTCTGTGTTGCAAGGAAGTGCTCTGCAGCCGATTTGTGAAACAAGCATATGCTCCAGCATTATCAGCAAACAAGCGACTGCCTCGCGCTCAGCTTCAGGTATTTCTTTTCCCTTCATTTTAACTTTCTGTTTCTTTTCCATGCTCCTGTAACTGACTCGATTTAATCTGGAATCAGTGATCTATCAGTGTGTGTTTTCTCCTGCGATTCGTACATAGATGCGCAAGTGCTTCCACAGCTGCGGCCTGTTTATGAAACTGCATATATCTTGAAATTTGGAGAGTCCCCACCGATTCGGAACGTTGAACTCCAAATGTTGCACCTTCCTCCGCAGGCAGTGATTTTGATCAAGTATTGCTTTCAGCTTTGCTCATTGTGGAGATGGAGGTGGTGCGCTCGAGACCAATGTTTATTTTTCAAGATAGGTGATCTGCCATATGTTGGGGAAAAGAAACTCCTCTCTGATAATCTTGAGGCGAAACTTTTTCTTGATTGTTGTTTTATCATTCTCGAGCTCTTTGTGTTTTTTGACACGAACATCCTCTCGTCGACTAACGCAATTCACGACTCAGATTACGGCCACTTGTTTCAGTGAAGAAGTCCACAATTCCTTTGCAGAATCGCTGACTTGAAATTGGACAAGCATTGGCAGAAAGCAGATAAGCGAGTAATATCTTCCTTCTGTGTATCAGAGGAACCAATAGCTACACGATGATCATCTGCAAGCGATAAGTGAATTCATGCCAAAAACAAGTAAGAGAACATCAATTGCCGGTGGCCAAGGCTAAAAATCTCCTATACAGAGTTATATTACATTGCAAATGCATATACAAGATTGACATCAGATATCCGTCTTGCTCCACCTCTGCTGAATAAATTGTAAAGTCGATAATCTTAACAACTTAGTCCCCGAACTTCGTCAAAGTCCCCTGCAGATCACAGGCACGGAGCTCGCACTCGAGCTTGGCCCCACCTGGCATCGACTCGCTCACAAGGGAATGGCAACTTCCCTAGGCTGTTAAATCACAGATAAATCAACGTTTAAATCACCAAATAAAATTTGTTAGATTCAGCAATAATTCTGCATAAAAATGGCGGAGAATGAATCTAGGCCTCTTTTTGCACTGGTATAACTGCTCGACAAGTAACCAGGCAAAGCCTAGCAACTTTAGTTTGGTCAGATATTTTGAAATGATTCCCTCTCAATTTAGAGACGTAATCTGAAAAGAGAGGGTACAGTTTACCTCTTTTTAACTCTACTTTCTCCTTTAAAGGTGATTCGTCATGATTCTTCTTCAGGTCAAAGCAATATTTAGTAGTTATAACAGTTCAAGACATACATCATACGTGCTTGGACCACTCGTGGGACAGCGCATCCAAAAATCTTAGTTCTCAAGCAATTGTGATAGATGCTTCTGCCAAAAATTCCAACACAGTTACCCTAATATTTACTGCCTATATATGGGAGATTCGGCGAATTTCAAAAAAACAGGCAAGCATCCCCTTCGCACCAAAATTGAAGAAATATATGTATCCAATCATTTAGGCTGCGTAGGTAACCATTCTCATTCTCTGATTCTGTTCCCTGGAACGAGTAAAGAATGAGAATCATGTTTGGTAACCCAAATAATTCTGATTCTGATTTTGTTCCCGATCAGTTTTAGAGAATCAGAATCATTTTTAGAGTAAAATCTAGAACAAAAAAAAAAGTTGGTTCTGAAAAAAGAATCACTTTTGACAATCAGAAAACATAATAGAATCTCACATCTTTCACTTTTCCCTTTCAATTTTTTCGTCACTTTTCTCTCAACCTAATAAAAATAAAAATAAAAAATTTGAAAAAAATTGAAATTTTTTAAAAAATCAAAAAAAATTTAGAAATTTTCTAAAAATAGAAAAGCTTAGATTAGTAGTTTGACCTCATTTTCATAATTGAGGCCTAAATTTCCTAGATTTCCTAGATTTTCCTCTTCTACAAAAAATGTTGCAGAAGATGAGGGGATCTAACTGCAGATGGTAACATATATACTCATATCCGTGTGTCACAAATGACAAAATGTGACCATCTGCCGTTTATCTGAGCCATAACACCACTTGAATTTAGGACAAAAGTTGCAAAATGATATGAAGTGACTATGTACTTT
>JAGVVM010002479.1:0-33616 GCA_019149425.1 Psidium friedrichsthalianum
TTGGGATGGAATATTGATATATGGTTGCAGGACACGTGGGGAAACTGTGATGATCTACTCGATTTGAATAACATGGTAATATGATTGGATAATCATGCGTGATACGTTGTTGCAGGTAAGTATATACATTTTGGCTCTTGTGTGTGAAGGATGGCTTTACTGTGTGTTGATTGTGGTGTGTATAGGTGTGTTTAATTACTGGATGTGTTATACGTATAGTCATATCTCATTGAGGTAGAGTTTAATCGACACACTATAATCGCTTATGCTGATGAGATAAGAAGGATTTGATGAAACTAGATAAATTATGCCAAATTTTTGAGAATTATCTGAATTAATTTCCAATCCTTAAAAGATATCAGTTCGTCATAAGCCAGTTGAAATTGGGAATTTGGGACGTGTAGGGAGGGTGGGCAAGCGAGGACTAAGACGCTGAGTTCGGAGGTAGTTTTTGGCCACGGCCTGCTACAAAGGGATTGGATGTTATTACGTGGAACAAATATCAATCAACTATAAAAGACTGGTAGGTATGCAAACTGTTGCTCACTTCTAACGGTGGTGTAGATGGTGCAATGTGGTTGTTGGTAAGAAAAAAAGTATAGTGAGTTGTATGGTTTGTTATGAAGAAGGTTGTGGATAGTGGCAGGCAGGTTATAAACCAAAATAAGTGGGCCGGCATAAAATAAGCATGAGTCTGTACATGTGATCTATATCCGCGTGTGCAGGAAAAGGAGTACGACATTGCAGTGCCTATAAGGCCACGATCTTGTGGGAATGGGAAGGTAATTTAGTATAGAATTTCGATGTTCTGCCCTTTGTAAATCGAAGGGATGATGTTATTCTATATACAGCTTATCCACATAGCTGGCTCGAATCTCCGAGGACGTAACGGATAAAAATTCTCTCTAGCCAAATCTTTGGCAACGAGTAATTTATCGAAAAAACTCGGATTAAAAACGGTATATTTGTGGGCATTTTTTTTGTTTTTTTTGTTCAATCTTTTTGCATTTCATTTGTTTGTTTTTCATTAAATAAAACCCCAAAAATACTCTTATTTTTATAGTTAATCACGCCAAAAGTCTGTTTTTATGCCATAAATATTATCTAATATAAGTTAGAGACTTTGAGAAATCATTTTCTTATATTAAATTGGATGATAACTCATTTTAAGGCATATTTTCATAATAGTTGTCATTTAATATCCGAAATACAAAAAAAAAATCTTTTTGCAATATACATTGTCCATTCATGTCATCTTCAAAGGATAAGTCATTCAATTCACAATCGTCAATGGAAAAGGATTTTTTCATTGAAATTTGGTACCGAAAGGGCATTAATCTTTTTCCAAATTAATGTAATCAAGTCTCCGGACGTCATTTTCTCTGGTTCGCAGAAATAATTCTTCTCCCGTTAATTTTATTTAGGTTTTCTAATCGACCTACCCAAGACGATGAGTGGAGGGCTCCAATTGAATAATTTTGCGTGAAAAGAACCTAAGTTGCGATTCGTAGGACTTGGGAGGGTCCTGAATTAGGTTATGTCAATTACCTAATAATTCCGTTAGCCTTCGAATGATTTTTTTAGGTCGCGGACAGGAGATTAGCCTGGACTGGCCCATTCGGTTTGGTCAAACTAGTAACGGGCCACGAGGGCAAATGCTTCTTTGTGGTTTGGGGTGAAATTACGAATAACAAGCGAGAAAAATAACCAATTTGAGTGCTTTTTAATCGAGTAAGAAAATAGCCATTGATGCATGTTTCAATGGCGGCAATTTCATTTGATCTTGATCCATGTAAATTGAAAAAGGACTTTTCCAAAACAGCCAATGCAGGGGCAAATGCAGCTTTTTGTAATTGATAAATTAGAGTGAAGATAACGTTCCATCGATACTTGGCAAGATAAAATAGAGAGTAAATTCGACGAGATTTGCCCGAAATGCTATTTTATCTCTAACTCTTCTTTCTCTTACTTTTGCTCTGTCTCTTTGCAAAGCGTAGAAATCGAATCCCTCTTTGCAGAGGGCAGCAATCGAACTCCATATCTATAATATTAGCATCCCGACCCATACTCTCTTTACCAAGCCCGGCCGCATCCTATTTAACCACCAAAGCAAGAAGAGTTAGGCGGCTTTAAAATGGACTCAAACTAGTTGCTGCTCAGGGATCACCAGGCGTTCGTCTTGCCTCCTGCTTTCTATTGTGCATTGATAGTTTTTTTGTCAATCATACCCACGTAATCATTTCTCATTCTTATTCCAGAACGCTGCCAGAAGGTGACCTCGAGCTTGAGCTATAGTTTCTTCATACTCTGTGTGATAGAGATCGAGTTGACTCGAGCATTTCTCCCTCCTCTGTTCGGCAGTCGAGCTCGAGTAGAGATTTTTTATCACTAAAGTGACTTCGATTCCGAGTTTCAGCACTGAATATACCCCCCCCTAAAAAGTCAAGGAAACTCGAGCTTTGGCATCGAATCCTTTCGACTCGACTCGATTACATCTCCAGCTACTAATGCATCTTTCGGATTGAGAAGTGGAAGATAATGACGAAACAAACGAAGTGGTGGTAGTCTTCCATACCCAAACAAGAATATTGGCACCACATGCCCTGGGAATTACCTCAACCGAATCGTGCAAATATCAGAAGCCGGAGATGAGCAAACATCTCAACTTTTTGCACAAATCTCAACTGAAGACAGAGCCACTTGAGTAGACGGTCCGGTACACGGACAGCAGAGATCCAAAGCAAACACATGCTGCCAGAAGAGAGCGCCGGGAACCTCGCTCACGGCGTAGCCCTCAGGCCTCGCAATCGCCCCAAGCCATACGGCGCTCGGCGTCGTGTACTGCAGCAGGAGCACAAACTTGTACACTCGTCCCCGGCCACCAAGAAGCCCCATCTATCGGCCAAGAGTAACTACACCAATCCGCAGCAGGGGAAGCACCAGCAGCCGGGCCACCATGATCCAATCGTGGTGCGGAGGCCGGCCTCGACATCGTTGTTGCCTCGCACTACATTCCCCCAAAGGACGAGCATCACTGAGGCACCATCGCGCCGCCATGAAGTCCAAACTGTGGCTGTGAGGAAGCTAAGCACCGCGTCGTCTCCTGAAGCATAAGTCCTTGAGTACAGGAATCTCCCTACAATATGCTAAGATAAGATGCTATGATTGCGGTTGAAGGATGTGGCGCATCGGGGTCTTCTCGGCGACGATTCTGATCTTCCTAATCACATTCGGCTCAGCTAAGCACCTCACCGAACTTCAGGCTGCTTTCAACCGGAACCTCGACGGATCGGGTTCCGGAAGTGCCGGTGTGCGAAAATCCTGATATGCATTGACAAGGCGTTGCAATGAAGGGTGTCTTGCAATGCTCGTTCCTCTTTATCTTCAATTCCAGGCATTCGGCTTCGACTAGGAGCGGCCTGCTAGATCGCGTCACGAGCACGTCCCCATTCATTGACGATCTCCAAATCTTCTTCGGTTATTTCTGGATCTCGACATTCATCCTCGCCGACCGACCTCGTAGAATTCCAGCGGTGGTTCCATCATGTGGTACACGAGAGTGTAGACCAACAAGACCGATACCCACTGCGAGAACGAGACGTAGGCCACAGCGGGGCCGTAGCATTCCGGACCGAAACGGGTTCTCTCCACCTTGTGGCACACCGACGAAAAGACTGCGAGCGGAAGGTTCCTTTTCCGTGTTCCCAGAACGCGGTCATGATCACAGTGAACCGGAAGAACTCGGGCGGCGGCCGGCATCATCTTGCGAACCGCGTAACCCCAGAACGCACCCTATTGGCGGTGCTTGACCACGATGTTCACGGGAATGACCACCAATGGCGATGCTCTTGTACGAAGTGCAGGTCCAAGGTGGTTGAAGATCAAGCAGGGCTAGAACAGAGCGAACACTAGCTTGCTAAGCAGCCTGAAAGTGGACTTCGGGGCGATTTTGAATCTCGATGAGCGAGGAGGAGACCGATCAGCGCTATGGTGAGAGCTCAGCAATGGCAACACTGCATTCAGCACGTCTTGCGATCCAGAATTCATGGTCTCACGCAGTGAGGCCAATAGATTGGCCGTCTCTTAAGTCGAAGACTAGGAGATTCGGAAGGAAACTTCCTCGAAATTGTTTCGAGTTTCACGATATGACATTCAGAAATTCAGAAGAACTCGACTTGGGGATTCAGAATATTCCAGGAAATTTCCTGTGGCTGAGCAAGAAATGGATGTCCAATCGTCAGGCCTCTGACACTTGTCAGCAAGAACAGAGTGTCGGCTGAGGGAGCTTGGTGATGCGAGGAACAGAAGAACACAATTTGAAGGCTTATGGAGAATAAAATGAGATGAGTGACTCGCAATATGTAACCCATATTTAAAGGCGTGGATCTGGGTGCTTCAAATTTTAAAACCAAACCTTTGTTTTCTTTTTGTCGATAAAACAGATAAATCGGTGATGAATAAATTGCTTAACAATTTAGTGGGGTCTTCAAGGGATACCTTTCGACCCAAAATAAAAAATGAAATACTAAACTATTTGAAGTGAGTCATCATAGACAGATCATTTTTTATTTTTTTTTTTTAACTATTTTGATGATTTTGTATTTTATTTTCCTTTTATATTCCTTTCTTTTCTCTTTTCTTTTTTTTTTCTAAGAAATCCCCGGTACATAGGCAGGGCTGTGAACCCTTATCTGTGACACATCGACCCTACGACCCTCGCTGACTTATAAGGAAAAGAAAATTTTCGGAATTTTTATTTTTTTAAATATAAAGGTGTCTGCACTGTTTTATCAGTGTATTTTTTAAAAATTTTTAAAGAAATAAATTTTCCGAGATTTGGATTAAATAATTATAGTGTTAAATACAATATAGGCCCAGTTCGGTATAGCTAGGATTGCATTGTCATTAAGTGACTACATAAACGGTTATTTGGGTCGATTTAGGTCGGGCTATTTAGACCAAATCCACACATGTTTGACGAATATATGGGTTAAAGACAACGTCCTCTTCCGTTAATCCACCCGACGCAATGAGCCGATGACTTGGTGTGCTCATAACATAATTAATCCGGCCCCTAATTATGTTTTATCCAAATTGGGTTCCTAAAAACGATGACCTTTTCCTTTGAGTTGGTCATTCCGTCAAATTTTGTGGACGAAATACGGACGTGGTAGACCTCTTCCAGCTCCATGCGGGGCATGTTCCTCCTCCGATACCCTGTATTAAGAGGGAAAACATAAAAATCTCCACTCAAATCAGCCCCTCCACGCTTTGATAACGCAATATTGTTCTTGACCATGTTGATTTCTCTCTCCACAGGAGGCTATTATAGTGGGCCCGTCAAATGAGTGGGTTCAGTTAGATTGAATTGATCCATCTAGATAAACACATTTATTCATATTTGATTTATTTCGTGCAATGCAAATCTAATAGTCATGAACTCCGACCCTAACCCATATTCCTAAGGGTTTAATATCACGAAAAGCCTATACCTGTGACAATTTATCTCAACATGTTTTTTTGATCACGAAAAATTTTAAAGTGATACATTTATGTAAAGTTACCCTTAATTATTTTTTTTGACCGATTAAAACTCTAAACTGGTACATATGTGATAAATTTATCAAAAAAAAATTGATTGTTTGACCACCAAAAATCTCAACTAGTAAACCTGTGATAAATTTACCCCAAACTAATATACTCATGACAAATTACTCTCTGTTAGTTTTCATTAAATTGATTTAATATCCCGAAAAAATCTCAAATTGATACACTTAAGATAAACAAAGGGCAAAAATCCAAATGGGTGCACCTGTCAATCGTCACGTGTCATCTAATTTAGGGCAATTTGATGATAAAATTAATGAAAATTAACGGAGGGTTTATTCACAATATAACAAGTATACCAATTTAAGATGAATTTGTCAGAGTATACTAGTTTAGAGTTTTGAATGATTAAAAAATAGTTGAGGGCATATTATTCACAGATGTACTGTTCGGGATTTTTTGTAGTAAAAAATAGTTCATGGTAATTTTGTTATAGATGTATCAATTTGGGATTAAAGACTTACAAAATTTAACACATCTAAGAAATTAATACCCAAATTGAGGTGAAATTGCAAATAAGCGAGGGTCGAAGAGAATGAAAAGAATGTAGAGATGCGTTGGATCTAAGTAAGTTGTAACATATTTATACTTATATATGAACATCTAACCCATATATTTCAACAAAAAAAAAACATCCATATTATATTTAACCCATTTATTGAATACAAGTAACATATATAACAACTGAACCTAACATAGATGACTTAAGAAATGAATTTATGACCTATTTTCACACGTCTATATCAATAGAGAACGAAATATTCGCAGATATTCAAATTTAATTGCAACAATAGTCCGTCAATCTCCATCTTCTCTCTCTAGATCGATGATGATTCAACAACAATTTAACGCCACGTGAGCCTGTTTATTTTGCTTAACCTAATGGCCGACTGAAACTCGTGTGTGTATATATTTCTGTATGTATGTAGTATAGTATTTAAGGATTAAATCACACAAAAAAAAAAAAAAAAAGAGCTGGATCGTTCTGATTAACATTATCAACTGCCTGTATCTGAAAATCCTCTCTTCTGTATTAATCTGATGTGACCTCTCGGCTCAGGAATGGCCGTTAGTTTCTCCGTTTTTACCGCTTGGCTTGGCTTGGCGGCACGTGAAATACCCTTCTTTCCCCGCGATTTTTCTTACCCTATCTTTTGCATGAGAGCACTAAAAAATGTGTTTTCTTGTCTCTATTCTATGTTGTTGGCATGTCGTGGTCTGTCAGATGTTCCCTGTTGCCACAAACGTGATATCTTTCTATCTTTCGGCTTCTGCCCAAAAGAAGGAAAAAACCAGAAGGGCTATTATATATATATAACTATATTGCCAAAATAGATAAAATATGAGTAAGTTTGTCTCTTCGGTTCTGTCATAGGCTAGCCATTTTAATCAAGAACAAGAAATTTCTCCAAAAAAATGAAACTTTTTCGTGACTACCTCCTAGAATAATTCGTTAAATAGCTAATTTTAGTTTCTCATGCTTTTTTTTTTTTCCTTGATCGGAGTTTCTCATGCTTCACACAACTTAATTCTCAAATATTTCTTGTTATTTGAGAATATTTTGAATCGTTAAATCAATGAAGATAAAGCGTGAAATATTGCCAGTATTCGTCAAGTATATATGCTCTTTCACTTGTTTCCTTTCACAGGTTACTCGCTCTCTAGTGTATTCATATTTCTTTTCCTATTGGCTGATAATAAATTCTCATTTCATCCAGGTAAAAAATATCACGCGTTCATTCCTACCCTGCAGAACTTAAATTTGAATTGAGTCCTTTCAGTGGATTTGCTGGTGCTAGTCTAGTAGCTACCTAATTGCCCTCATGCCCCAGTTATAAAGAGAAGCTCGAGTCTGCAGATCTTGCCTAGGATAAGATACATGATTGAAGAAGAGGTGGTTCTTTTTTCTCGAGAAAAAACAAACGGAGAAACGGAAAATTGAGAACACCCATTTATGTGTAGACATGTAAGAATCTTTTTGTATCGTATGATTTTGCGAAGTCGGTTGGACAGATATATGAACAAAAACCAGAAGAGACAAGACAAGCTCGATTAGACAGGAACTTGACCTTACTAACCGTTCATTATACTTTTTCAAATTCTATCGGAAATCTGATTGGACCACGTGGATGGACCCAGGATGGAAGCATGGTGGGTCCCACATATATATTTTGAATTTGTCTAAAACAACCGACCTGTCTACTTGGTCGGAGCTTTCGACCTTACAAAAAAAATAAGGTTTTAGCAACAGCATTTGCCACGAAACTTTGCAAAATTCGTCGCTAAATGGAGTTGCGACGAAAATTGCAACGAAAAAAATTTCGTCGCCAATTCGGCGTCCCAAAATTTAGCGACGAAAATTTCAAATTTCGTCACTAATTTGCGACGTACCCTATTCGTGGCAAAATTCGTCGCTAATTTTGCCACGACCTATTCTGGCAAATTCGTCGTAATTTGCCACGAATACAGTTCGTCGCAAAATTAGTTGCTAATTAGCGACGAAGGTTTAGCAACGACATTTGCCGCGAAAGTTGCGACGAAAATAGCAACGAAAATAATTTCGTCGCCAACTCGGGTTACAAAATTTAGCGACGAAAAATTTAACTTTCGTCGCTAAATTGCGACGAAAATATATTCGTCGCTAATTTGCCACGAATGGTATCATGGAAAAAATAGTCGAGATTAGCAACAAAACGAATTTAAGAAAGTTTAGCAACGACATTTGGACGAATTTTATTAATTCTTTAGCGACAAACTCTGGACGAATATTGTTTAGGGATGAATTTAGCGACGAAATTTTATTTTTGCAACAACTTTTATTATTTGTGATCGTATGATAAAATCATTTCTTTTATTTTTTTATTTTAAATCTAATTAAAAGCAAAATTAATTTCTAGAATTTATATTTAACATTGATTAAGCACTTAATAACATCAAAATATTATAATAATATGAAAATGAAATACATTCATCTACATTTTCCACAAGAATGACATAAATATTTTTCTCTATAGTACACATAATGAGAGAATAAATAATCTTGAGAACTTTAAAGCACTTGCTTAACAATTTCAGGATGGCAATTCTTTCCAGGGCAGGAACATATTGGGCCAACTGAACTTCTGGCATAGAAGATACTGAAGCAAAGCTTATCCCGATAGATATAAAAGATACTTTCAATCTTGCGCCTGCTTTGCTTGCTCTGTTGAGAGATGCATGAAGTGCTTCATCACCTCCTCCAAAGAGGTGACATTCACTTGTTGACATAAAATGCGATACTAAATCAGACCATCCTTGGCAAATCTCCCCCTCTGCAAAGCTCAATGTACTTGAACACAATCCTCTCAAGGGTATTTTGCCATGCTCGGGATCTCTTCGAGGTAATAAGATCGTGAAGTTCTTGCAGAGCATCTTGCTTCTGCCCAACATTTATTAGCTCTGCATCCACACATAAACAAACTTTGTCAGCAAAACTCCATATTGCATAAAAGGACTGCAGCGAAAATGATAACTATTCTCTCAAATGAGCTTCAAAGTGGGAAAAAAGGTCTACTAGGCATGAGATTCATGAAGTTTTTCCAACCAAACTAGCATATATGTTTGGTGGAGAGGAAACTCAAGATTACATTCAGCTCGTTTCAACACATTCTCTGGTTTCACAAAAGTCGACATGCCATGCACTATTAGTGACAAATATTTTATGCCACTCTTCCATGAGATTCAGAATACAACAATAGATAGCACATGCAAATTTTCTTAGCCTCCCTATTAGAAGATCAATGGCACAAGCTACTCCAGAAAAGTAAAGGAAAATGAACTTTGTAAAAGCTTGACGGTATTTATCCATCCAACAAGGCTATATCAATCATGTAAAAGGTACCTGAATAATTGTTGGATCTGGAATTTTCAAATCCTTAAAATCCTCCACCTTGAACACAATCGCTTGATAGATAGTTCAGGCTCATCATTCACATGCTAGAAATTCACTGCTATAAAGTGATGATAAGCTTGTACATAATACATGCTGAGACAAAGATGCCCTATTTTATGCCAAAGAAAGTTCATATAACTAGTTTACTGTAGAAGCAAACAGAAGTCAAAGCAGCAACTTCTTACTGTGGAATCGAATTGATCACGTTTGGGCACCATTACCAATGAAGACAAGGTCCGATTAAGCCAATTCAAGCACTCAAAGAAAGCTTAGGACATGTTTTTGGAAATGAAGACTCTAAGCAAGTCATTATTGCAACCTAAGACAGACATGCTCTGAACAAGACACAAACTCCAGAATGGTCACAGAATTGCATGATATGATTAAATGTATTAAAAATACAAAACGTGCATGAATATTTCTGGTTTTTTATATGTTATGCATCAGGATGTTATCAATGACTTTCATGAAGAGGCTTTTATGAAAAGAAGTCTAGAATAACCCATGTAAAATCACGAAGCATCAAAGGTCAAATCAGAAAACTCCATCTCGAATTCAAATCAACATATTCAATGATTCTAGCTCCAGACTACGGGACCCTTTTGACATGGTAAACGACGTCCATTTTCGTGCAATAATATATCAAATCGAAGCTTGAAACTGCTCGACAACTCTCTAGAACATCATTCCATGAAATAGAGATGTTTTGACCCTCAAATCTGCACTACAGTAAGATCGCGCATTCTCACCCGAGAATGAAAACATGTCAAAATGCACCATAACACCATCCACTACCCATAGACATGCAAAATCAACGTGGTAATGACATATCCAGCAACTAATCAGCAAAATCAAACAACCATAACCTCCGATTCTCCTCATGTTTCGGCTAAAAACCATTCTCCAATCCATTAGCTAACGAACTAGGATACTAGAATCAAATGGTTTACCCTTCATAACAAACCTTTATGAACGAAATGGGACACACCACGGTGACAAGAACTCATCTTACAACACTGCCATCGAAGGAGGTCAACGGTTAGAGGGCGCCGAAGGGTCGAAGAGGGGTTGGTGCGGCTCGGATGCACCACCGGTGTGAAAATCGGTGATGGAACCGAGGGGATCTTGGCCTCACACGGGCTTCACCGAGGCTCCATTCGAGGCGAGGTTGGTGCGAGAGGTTGGGGAAGGTGTGAGGAAGACGATGGTGGTGGTGGTTGGCCAAGGGGGTGAGCTGATGAGCTAGGGCGGCGGTGAGGTCGAGAGGCTACCGAGAGAGAGGGCTTGAGAGAGTGAGTCTTTTTCTATTTTTTTTCATTCTCCCCCTCTCTTTCTCAATCTCTTTGCGTTTTTTCTCTTCTTCTTTTTCACTGGAGACCTCTAGAACTCTCTCCTTCACTAAGCTCTCTTTTCTCTTCTTCCTTCCACGGATGAAAATTAATTTTGCGACGAATGGCTTTTGTCACTAATTAGCGACGAAAAATTTTGCGGCGAACAATATCCATCGCAAAATTAGCGACGAGAAATTTTTTTGTCGCTAATTAGCGACAAAGAAGATTTTCGTCACCAATTAGCGACGACGGAAGTTGTCGTCGCTAATTTGCGACGAATTATTTTTTCGCTAATTTTGCGACGAATTATTTTTGTCGCTAATTAGCGACGAATAGGTTGTGCGACGAACATTTTTCGTCGCAATTTAGCGACGAATTTTTTGTCGCTAATTTGCGACGAAATTTAGCGACAAATTAGGTTTGCGACGGAGGTTGTCATGGCTAATTTTGCGACGAATTATTTTTGTCGCTAATTAGCGACGAATAGGTTTGCGACGAACATTTTTCGTCGCTAATTAGCGACGACTGAGGTTCGTCGCTAATTTTGCGACGAATTATTTTTGTCGCTAATTAGCGACGAATAGGGGACGAACATTTTTGTTTGCGAACAATTTTCGTCGCTAATTTAGCACGAATAGGAGGATTTAGTGACGAATTTTGCAACGAATATTTTTGTCGCTAATTAGCGATGAATTTAGCGATGAATAGGGTTGCGACGAATTTAGCTTTTCGTCGCAAATTAGCGACGACGGAGGTTGTCATCCTAATTTTGCAACGAATCCTTGTTTTTGGTGTCACCCGCGAATATAGGATAGGGTTGCCCTTTTTTATGAAATTTCAACGACGGAGCGGAGGTGTGCGTTGCCTTAATTTGGAAACGAATGTTTATTGAAAATAGGGTTGACGACTAGCAGTTTTTCAATCCATTTTTGTCCCTCTAATTTGCGAGGAATTGTTTTTTGCTGTCGCTAATTTGCGACGAATTTTTAGCTGCACTTAGCGACGAAATTAGCGACGAATCCCCAAATCAGCGGATCCCCCACCTAAAATTCTAAATGCCTAAATTCCTTGTTTTTTTTGTAGTGTTCTTGCCATCTCCTCGATGCAGCATATATATTTGAAAGAGCACATAATCTCATGGATGTCTTGGCTCAATCTGAAAGAGATTGCAGCAATCTCCCCCAATTCACGTTCCCATGAACTCGGCAGGCTAAAAAGAGTGCTCCCCAAACTCCATCATTTGGTGATGCTGGCATATTTTGGTAAGATCAAAAGCTTCATCCAAGAGTCCAGCTCGCCCGAGCATGTCAACCATGCAAGCGTAATGTTTCACCTCTGGCGTGACAGAAAGCTTTGACCTATCTGCAAAACACTGTTCACTTTCTGCCTTCATTGATCAAGCCGGCGTGACTACATGCAGAAAGAATGGATGTGAAAGTGATGTGATTCGGGCAACACCTTTCTCTTGCATCTGCAAATAGAGGTTCAATGCTTCTTCTCCACACCATGCATGCCATATGCCGAAATCAGCACATTCCATGAGCTAACATCCCGCTCTTTCGGATGAATTTCATAGAACATCTTACTAGCAGTTTCCAAGTTCCCACACTTAGCATACATGTCCATTAATGCATTTTGCAGTGTTACGTCGACTTTCATCTCATTCTTGAGTATGTAGTCATGGATCTTCTTCCAAGATGGCGGGATCCAGGAAAGCACATGCAGATACCATAATCAATGCCGTCACAGGATTAGGTTGACACCAGAATCCTGCATCTGCTCAAACAGCAACAGAGCTTCATTGGCCTGTCCATTTTGTACATATCCTGAAAGCATGGAGTTCCAAGAAATTTTGTCTCTTTCCTCCATCCTATCAAAAGCCATGTGCGCGTATTCTATATTCGCACATTTTGGTGTGCATTGCGACTACTGAATTCCGACACAGACGTCCCCCAAAAATCCCATTCTGGATGGCATACGCATGCACTGACTTAGCACTCTTAATATCCCCATCTGCCCAACAGCGGAGGCACACTAACTACAGCAACCGGATCAGGCGAAAGACTCTCTTCTCGCTGCATCCTGCAAAATAGCATCAGTAACTCCTGAGGCTGCTCAGCCTGCTCCTAAGCAGTAATCATGCTGGTCCAACAAACGAGGTCCCTTTGCGTCATTCCATCAAACACCTTGCGCGCGTAACTGATTTGCCCGCGTTTTGCATGCGCACCAACCAAAGCCGCCTCAACAATACATATCGGAGTCAAACCCAGTCTTCATGGTCTCCCCACGAACAACGTCCCAACCGCGCGCAAGCGGCTTCGAATCGGAAGCGCACGCCTTGAGAACAAAAGGTAAGTATAGTTATTGGGCAAGACGCCACCTCTGCGCATAAGGGCATAAAGCTCCAAAGTATCCGCACAATGCCCATTATTGGCATACGCTCCCATCATCGTATTCCCTAGGAACGAATTGGGTCTCTCGCATTTAGCAGTGATGCCGTCGAACAAGGGCCGCGCATTATTGTCCAATTTGGAGTATTTGATGACGATCCGAGCGCTCAAGTGTGGGTCTTGGTGATGAGACCGCGGGTGGTGAGAGAAGAGTGGATTTTTGCTTCAACGAGGAAGCATCGTCGCAGGAGTTTTTTCGGAGGTGATCGTAGCAGGCCTCCAGGTGAGAGGACGATGTTGTACTGAGTGTGCATGAAAAGGCTCTTGCTTGAATCTTGTAGAGGAGCTCCGAGCGACGTTGCACTTGCATTCCCCCTTTCTTGTCCAGCGCGCGAGTCATGCAATGCACGTACGTACTTACGAGCCGGATAGCCAGAGAAGAACTTCCACAGCAAATAAATTTACTTACAGCCGAATAAGAGATTTGTCTCATTAGACCCTTATAATATTTTTCCCAATTTAGAGAAAACAGACATGGATTGTTCTCTTTTTTTCTTTTTTTCGTGTTAAAGTTGGCAAATGAATGGATTAGATGATGTGTTGAGTCACATATCTCTTAAACTGAATCAGTGACTCATGTCCAACCCAACCCTAATCTAATCTAGATTCATTCAAATAACTCACGATTCCAATGCATTAGTTAAGTGACGTCATTGTCGCCGCTCTACCGCTACCGTCGCCGAAACTGCAATCACTGCCTCCATGTCTACTCTCCACAAGACCGGAGCCAATAGAAGTGTGTATTTTTTTTTTTTTTAGTCAGAAAATAGACTATCATTACTAGAAACACCAAATAAACCAGAGTTTCCGACGTCAAGACATAATATAAGCAAAAGGGGTTGGGGTTTAAAATAAAGCCATTCAAGGGGAGGGAGCCGGATCAATGTATTTTCGCAACCCAATCTGCGGCTCGCTTGCAGCCTTATTAGTTTCTCACAGGCCGAAGGAAATTTTGGACGTTCCTCAGTTGAGCCAGTAAACTGCAACAATCCTCCACAATCATCCCAGCGATCCATGGGCTCTCCTTCAGGCCTAGTAAAAACTCCACCACTTACAAGCCATCGCAGGATAAGACAACGTTCCTCAGCAGAAGTATGTATAATAAGTCATACTTTAACAGAAAGAGAAAGTTGCGGCAATGAGGAGAAAAGGTAAGGAAATGGACTTGAAGAAGCGAACAAATAGCCGTAAGCTCAAGTCCTTGATATTCAGACATGTTCCCTTCTAGAGGTGTAAAACTAGCTCAACAGGGGAGAGGCGGTCAATCTTAGGAACCGGAGGTTTACTAAAACAGTTAGCACTAGCAATGGCAAAGAAACAGGTCGGCTCTCTAGCGAGAAAACTCGTGGAAAACTCAGGTAGCCACCCCTCAGGCCACACCAGATGCATCATCATCACAGTATCTCAGATATAAAATTCATGGAAACCACAGGTGAATCAGCAGTCAGAACATACAGAATATCAAGGAGGGAAATCTTAACCACTACATGTCATAGACCCATTTAAAGTGATTCGTTTACAGAGGAAACAGCATCATAGAGACATGTTGGTCATGTGACAACCTACTGGTCATACTACGAAACGGGTCCTAGGAAATCACCCTCCAAGCTGACCAGCGCCTGAAAATCCCGCTCCACCTCGAGCCACTTCGTCCCAATCACCATGAATCGAACTGTGACATCTTTACCGATCTTGGAGAGCTTGTCGTTAAGGAAGATGGGATTCTCCCCAGGCACGTACTTGTATTCGGCCATCTTCACGTTGGATAGGTAGATGTTCTCGACGGGCCCGCATCTCAAAAGACCCCATGCTTGAGGACCTTGTGCACGACTCCGTCCAGGATTTCTCCCGGAAAAGCTTGAAGGTGATGCCGCTGAAGACCACAGGGAAAAGGACGTCTCCAGAATGTTGTCTCACTTTCCCTTCGCCGATGCTTTCCAGTGTCGTCACAGCCAGGAAATAACCCAGGTCCTTTGTCGCCTTCTTACATGCGAAGTCGTCCAAGAGGCGTATTATGATGGACCTTTGCAGCATTAGTCCCTTCGCATCCAGGTTTTCTGCCGAAATGATCACATTCCACGGGCTGCACCTTCAGAAACATTTTCGAATGCTATCTGATGACCATTAACAGATGGATCAGTTTTATCCGCAGCTTTTTGGGAAGAGGCATTTGATTGCACTAAGTTCAAGATCATGACATGACAGTGCAAAGTCCAACAGCCTAATCATTGAATGAACTGGTAATATGACACTACCACATTCAATAAGATACCCTTGGATGCTCCTCAATTTCCGATATGATTAATTCTAGACATCTGAGCAAAATGTAATCAATATAATCCAAATGCACGGTATTTGAGGTATTGGAGCTTTTGTCAACAAAATCCAAACATGAGATTATCTCAATAAGTATTGCAAGGTTTACATCACTGGAGCGCTAGGACCTCATGCATCATACCTTGGGAGAGCTAGGTTGTAGAATTGAGACTTGAGACAGGCGAAAAATCAACCAAGAGGGAAGAGAGAACATGTTTGTGTTCCTTGGTCCACAACTACAACAAATGCAGACCTATACAAATTTGAAGAGGCAAGGACTCGACAAAATTTAAAGAGACTGGACATACTAAATAAACAGAAGTCGGTGAAAATGCATAAATAAGCGGGAATAACATGTGGCGCAATAGTACATATAAGTCCATTACAACAGCAGCAGCAAGGCCTATACAGTAATGTGGTGATGCCCTGGTAAGGTCCACATTCGCAATCAACATTAACATCAATATCACCTTTATCCCAAACCAGTTAGGGTCGGCGGTCGATGAACCCGAAACGAAAAGCTTAAAATATACTAAAACAAAAGCAAAAACATGGGTATCCCAAAAATAAAATAAATAAATAAATATAAATAAATAGAAAGAACTAAACAGGGCACTTTGGAACATAGGAAATCCTCCCCTTTACAATGTGAATAGCTTTCCTCCACTCCATCCTAAGACAGACCGTACGCCAATCTATTTCCCACTCCACATTCGCAATGCTAGGACATAATTTGTCAATGGTAAAGACAGCTCTAGAAACACAATAGATGAGGAAGTATAATCATCCAAAGGAATTATCCACTTTATTTCGATGCTTTTCTTCTTATCAATTGCCCCTCCAACCTCTTTTCACTTTTCCTTTTCATTCATCTAGAGATATACTTACCAATTTACGCTTGGTTGTGAAGCATCATCAACGACTTAGAACATGGTATAGCGAAAATTCTGATAACTCCGGAATCATTATCAAGTAAAAGTCCACCCTCCAGAACAGAACAGAACAGATAACAATTCAGGGCATACCTTCTAGATTACCACTTCTACTCAAGAACATGTTGCAAAAGGTTTCGAGTACACAGGTTAAAGCATCTATAAATTTAAGTGCACAGAAAGTGAGGAAGCAAACATGAAAATATGAATGACTGAAAAGCATAAATTTCGAAAAAAAAAAAAACATTGCTAGCTTAGAAAGGGAGGGAAAAAGAAATATTGAACTCAGAGCAAGATTTGGAAAAAGCAAAGCCATACTACTGAGAGAAATCAGAAGCTATAGAAAAAGCAAGAGACTCTTTTATTGGTTTTGCTAAATAAGACTCATCACTGCATACAGACCAACAGCCTCGAGAAAGAGATAGAAATTGTATTGAAAGGAGTGAGTTGGTCATTAAAAATTTCAACTCTGATCAATGCAAAACTCGCTTCCAAGATGGATGGTTGGCCCAGTTGGTAACGATTTATTATCGCTAGGGCTGGTTGAGTCTCATCACTTGTACCTCCCTATAATTCTAATCTCAGAAAAGTAACAAGCTATTAGAACACACTTACTTTTGTATTCGCCCGATAAATGAAAAACTAAAAGAAAGATATATATGAGTTACTACATCCATACAACTCCCAAAAGAAATGTGCCAACTCCCAAGTCCAAATTTGCATGGACCAAACCCCAAAAGGAGTACACTTAGAGCCTCCCTTGCCAAACTTATTTTGCCAAAGGTGGGACAAGGGTTTCACTGCCTAGCTTACCATGGTACCTGAATTCATATCATTACAAGCAATTGATCTCAAAATGGACATAACCCAAGCGAACCAGCCGATAAGAATGAAGCTTCATCCACTCATTTCTCAATGAACAGCAACTTAAATAGAATCATAATCCCAAAAACCCATCATCATATTAGAAGCATTTCAGTCTCTATTAGAGAAGGAACTCTCACTAACAGACTCATCGACAAATGCGAAAAGAGAACAGGATTGATTTCAGGTGGGTTGGTTCCCTTTCCATCCAGGGACCCGACCAATCAGTCAGGTAGGGTCGGCTTCTTTTTCTTTTTTCCTTCTTTTTCTTCACAGAAAAGCAGCGCTCCAGACTTCAAATAAGAGTTGCAAATTGCACAGATCACAGCTTACCAATTCCAATGAGCAAAGCAAAGAACCGCTTCACCACCACTTGATAGAAAAAAAAAAAAACACCTCCCCTCTTTTTGCCTGCTATCTACCCGCAAAACCTCAAAGCTCAGACTCATTTCCCAGATCCACAACATCACAATCGGCCTCACCAAAACATAGGGAAAGATAAACCAAAAACCCAAGATGTTTACCTCGTTCTCGTGTGCAAAGAACTGGTGCTTCCTTGCGTGACGACGGCTATGAGCGAAGAGTGGCGAGCAACGAGCGCGACAGAGATGAACCGAGGGCGTCCGGTCACCGGGCTGAGCCGGGACGACGCTCACCTAGTGAACAGTCGCAAAACTCCATAACCCGTTTAATGAAAACGCCATTGACGACGAAAGGTAGAAGAACCGAAAAATGGAAAAGGGCATGCAGAAGCAGTCTTACCGGAAGAAAGTGATCGGCCCAAGAAAGATCACAAAATATCAAAGCGGAGCAACAACGAAAGGAACGATTTTGCAAGATGAAACTACCTCAAAACGCCCAGCTTACTGAACCCCGAGAGAGAGAGAGAGAGCTGCGAAAGTTTGCAATGGGTTGAGAAGTGACATGCGCTGAGAAAGAGAGGAGGGCGGCGTATAAAACGTTTCAAGAGAATAATGCATAAGTGATATTTGAATTTTGAATAATGTACTCCCTAAATTTTTAATTTATGTAATACTTTTTTAAACTTTAACCGATGTGTAATATATTTTTTAAACTTTTAACATATTCAATATAATTCATAAACAGTTTAGTCTCTAGTACATATAAAAGTATTCAATGTTGTCCTCCAATTAATCCATCTTCTAAGATAATATTGAATGTTTTATATAAGCTATGGACTAGATTGAATATATAACACAAATTCAGGGATCATATATAATACATTGAAAGCTCAGGGATCAAATTGCTATTAAGTTAGAGTTTAGAGGTCACGTTGAACAAATTAAAGGTTTAAGGACTATATTGCATATTAAGCCAAAATTTAATGACTATTTGTTTAACTATCTCATCTTTCAATTATGCCCCCAAATGGAATGACCTTTACACCCTTATGAAGTCATAAGCATCTTGATAGCCTCACTCAAAATCCGACTCAAGAAAAACATATTATTTGCAATTTTTTTTTCTTAAGACCAATCTTAAGAGCACAAACATCTACCGCTCCTTTAATTGTGAAATATCCAAGATGAGGGGACTAAGAATAAATGGGATGAGTCAGGTACTCAAAAATTTCCAGATACCTCGTTGTTAGCAACGATAAAGGAATTAATAGTGCCTAATATGAGAACTGTTAAAATTCGCGATTCGATATATAATAATAATATATATATATATATATATATATATATATATATATATACTACGCCCCCCTCAATATCATGTCGACAACCTCTAAATTACATTGCTCCGCCGTCTTTGCCCATCTCTGGACACCATTGCCATCTCCTTTGCGGCCGCCAGCAGCTGCTAGTCCTTCGACTGTTGAACAATACTCCACTAAACTTTCATTTTGTTCTAGCTTTTACCCTCAATTGCTATAGGAAATGGAAAAAAAAAATAAATAGAAAAAGGGAGTATAAAATATTAACTAAAGAAATATTAATAAGTAAATTAATATGAACATTAATATTAAATGATGAAAGGGTTATCAGAATTCGATGAATATGGCCAATTTAGGAGAACTAACTACGATATTTAAGAAAAAGAAACAAATATCAAGCAAAAAAGAAAGCACAAAGAAAAGTTTGAATGACAAATCGCTCATAATGTATATTAGGATATCAATTAACGAAAAGACTTGTAAGGAATTAAAATATTTAAACGAATACAAAAGAGATAATGTATATTACAAATTACATAATAATTTGTCCAGAAAAACAGATAAAAGTGATGACAATGCAAAACTTATATACTTATTGGATATTGAAATGTCTTTTTTTGGTAAAATATGTAAGTTGAACCGAAACTTTCAACCTGCTAGTAGCCTTACGGGAGCATGGCGTTCTCCATTTGGACATAAATTATTATTAATAATGAATATATTTTCGCAATTGACTTATTATCTTAAGAGACATTTTTTATTTTTTTATTTTCAAATCACTCATTTTACGCGAAATAATGAAGCCTTAATGTTTAAACCACCGTTCTGATTTTCGTCTAACGCTTAATACCTTATAAATCTAGAAGGGCTTAGAGGATTTCCTGGCCCTATACTCTGCCATTTTCAACAATTTCAAACCGCACCTTCTAGCAAACAAAAGAAAGAAATTTGAGTGTTGTGATTGTACTGCAAGAGAATTCCGACATCTATCAATTCGTCTGTTCTTTAACGCCACTACAATTAAACACCAAGGCCTGCATTTAGCGAAGCTGGGTGACATTGTTAAAGCAGGCATCTGTTATCATCCCTGACCTGATGACATGAAAGGTCAGATCTTGGAAGCTTAAAGAAAGGATAAGAATCATAAAAACATTTTGATAGAGATCACAAAAATTATCCCTATTCCTGAAACTATTTACAATACGAATTCATCAGGTTGAACCAGAGGAAGAGCCCCTAGAGACTCTCCTTCTATACTGGCAAGGACGGCAAACTCATTCCTTTCATCCCACCTTCTCCCTATCCATCTAACACTGAGCACTGCAAAACGAACACCACACCGGCTTCTATTTTTCCGAGATTGTCATGACAAAACGAAGGATTTTCTCCAGGAATAAAGCTGTAACCCGGCATTTTAATCGCTGAGAGATATGCCCATTTTAAAGGTCCACTTCTGAGGAGCAAACCCATTCCTGACTTGAATACCTGGTCCACAACCCCCTGCAAAATTTCTCCCTGGAATGGCATGAAAGTGCGGCAATTGAATATCACGCGGAACAATGGATAGCGCACCTCGTTGACTAGTTTCAAATTGATGCTTTTAATGGATGTTACGGCCAGAAAGTAGCCATGATCCTTGCTCGCCTTTTCACATAATAAGCACTTCAAGAGGCATGTTATTATCGACCTTTGAGAAATCAATCCATTACTGTCTGGCTTACCAGGGCAGACATACTTGACCAATTCCACTTCACAAAGCATGTCCAATATCTACTCAAAGATGATCAATTGCATACCAATAGGCAAAGTCTTGGGCATGCTCAGCCAACTGGATACTTGTCAAAATTCACTGTAATTCAAGGGAATATGCAGTGTCAGTTAGCCAAGGAAAAAAATGAAGACAAATAAAAAGCTAACAAAGGATTCGAGATAAATGCACTTAAAAGAGATTAAAAACACGCCTGACCAATGGAAGCCCATTGATGGAAGACATGTCAGTTTAACAGGTCTGTTTTAGGAGCCTATTAGGGCTCAACAAGCAAACTAAGTCATTACTGAACAGTCCTCATAACCTAATATTCTCTATAAGTTACTGTCTTCATCACCAGAAGGTCATGATGAATAAACAGAGAAAACTCCAACATAAGAAACAGATTTGGAATAAACAATTCAACATATTTGCCTTCAACCTGCTAGAAAGGAACTTATTTTCAACCTGCTAGAAAATAAGTCCATTGAACTTTTAAAGCAAAGTAAACTGAGCGAGTACTCTAGATTGAGCATTCTATGACTACAGCAGCTGGACAGAGTAATTTGGGGAATGGAAACAAGCAAGAGGCTGAAAACAGAATCTTCCCTGATGGTCCTCAGAAGAGGCTTGGCATTAAAACACCTTCTCTGGAGAAGGCAAGTACATGATACTTCCCATAAAAATAGTTTACCGATCAAGGCCCACGCATAGAAATTCAAGCATAAACACTCCATAAAATTTCTTTCTGAGAAGGATTCCAATTGAAGGAGAGAAAGTAAAATTTGTTCAACTTAAAAGCGACGGTAAATAACTCGTCTGAGTATCAAAAGAAACCAGTCAGAAAATGAAAAGTGGAATCAGAGACTGAATCAAGTCCTCAATTGGCTGGAGCCAAATAGTTAAATCTCTTAATACAGATAATTCCAGTTAGGCAGGATCCAAGCTATTACAATTGTGCAGGCAAGTGTAATGGGCGGTTCTATCTAGCATTCCCTTACCTATGCGACCTCAAGAATTTCTTCCCAAGTCAGCCAGCCGTTCACACTACTCTCAAAGGATCGTACAGAGAGAAACTCTTTAGGGAAAGAAGCTCCGAATATTGTATTGCTTGTGATTTGAGACAAATGAGGGGGAGAAGGCACCTATATATATAGACTCCTCTGATTGCAAGCGTAGATCTCTCCTTACTATAACGGTGGAGATTCCATCTCCCCATCTCCCAAATATTCACATTTATTGCAAGAACTCTCTAGAATATGGTACATTTACAATCTTGCCCATACCTAGGAATATTCTAGAGAACTCAAGAAACCCCAAGAAGACTCGCCCGTTCTTTCCGAATTATTCACAGTTTGTCATACTATGGAACCTCTGGACCGTGACATAGGCATGCATCTTGGGCAACCTTTGTGAAAAAGAAGAAGAAGGTACCAACTTCAGCAGCTCATGTGGTTCACCAGTTCGACCAACTAGACAATTTGATAGAGATTCACTATCAATAGCAAAAAAAATATTTATTTCCATTTCTAGAAACGAACAAAGAATAAATAATTCAGAAGATCAAACCCCGCCAGAACCACAATTGCAAGTTTCCACCATAAATGTAAATATAAATGTAACTGTCATTTGAATTGTCGCCGCCACTTAAAATGGTCCTCTCAATACAGATTTGAAAAAAAGCACAGAAGAACAACATATTTTTGAATGAATTTCACATCTTGAACTTTCCGCGTTAGACTGGTGCAGTGGAGAAAGGAATGCCTTTGGGAGCACATTTCCAACTGTCAGGTTAATTAAGTGCAGGATAGAAGATGATGGAGCAGCACTCCATAGGAAAAGAGACATCCTAATTCAAATAGAACATACAAACTCATATGAATTAGGTGTCATGTTTATTAAGTTATTCTTATAGGGACAACATTTGGAGAATGGATGACTAGAACCGATCGGTAAAGGCCTGACTCTATTCCTTCCTAAGGTCAGGAATAGCAGCCTTAAAGTTTTTCCTACTATTGGCCACCTAACTGTCAGGAAATCACTTCTATAATTTCAATAAAAATTTATAGGCAATAATAGCAGATATCTTATGATTGGTCTGAGAATAGCTAGTTGGAACAAGAGGGTTTGTACCCCAATAGAAATCATCAAGCTATAGACAAAGCAGGACAGTCATTTTGCTAGTTTTGTGAAGTGACACAGGAAAATATATGTACAAAAGTTGAATTCAAGACCAAATTAAGCTCTCAATTGGTGGCAGCCAGATAGTCAGTTTTTTAGCGCGGATAATTATAGTGAGGCATGTTCTAGACTTATCTACAAATAAAGTTAACTGACATGATCAACCACGTGTATACCTCACAGAGTAAAAACAATATAAAATTAGACGGTTGAAAATATAATTTATATCAAGTTCGGAACTCACATTCCTCAAAAAGAAAAGAACAAATCAGAAATGTTAAAACTCAAATATATATATATATATATATATATATATATATATATATATATATATATATATATATATATATATGAGTCAGAGCATAGCTATGCATACTAATCAAAAGAGAGAATTTAGCAACTCATCCGTCGTACAAGTTACTTCAGTAGTGTATTTTCCCTCATATTTTCCCTCCCTAAACTGTACTCTGTAGGCTGAAGGTAAACAAGATTGAAAATAAAACAAATTGAGCAATTCAAATCAAACAAAAGGGTCATCTAGAAAAAAGAATTAGCAGACTCTAGAGCAGACTTGCAGTTTTTCTTTCGAGCAAGAAGCTAACTATTTGAATCAGCAAGTGACAATCTAGTTTCCTTCGTTTGCATACTCAGTAGTCAGTATAAACTAAATTAGCAGACCTTAGTCCTTCAGTTTGTGTTTCTTCATGCACTGACCCAAACAAGAATCAATCTGAGCTCAACCAAACCATCTACTTGTACTACCGTGTAGCATTCTTTCATCAAACAGCTACCCATAAACCACATTCTTCAAACTCTACCGACATATCGCAAGAACAACCTGATTTCATTCCCTCAAATTCCTACTACTTTCCCTTTGCCCAATTGTCTAGGTCACCGAAGTTCATCTCCCTCTTTGAATGAAACGGAAAGCTTTCGAACTTCAGCCAGTACCCTCCATTTCTCGTCGGTAATCACCTATGATTAGAAGCGAAAAACCACACTCTACCAGCAGTTTCAGAGAAACCAAACCAGAATCTACACTAACTCAAATCAGCAACCAAAGCAAACGGCTCGCCTCGATTCGAGGCCCTCGACAATTCGGAGGGGATTCGAAGAAATTGAATTGAAGTAAACAGAAACAAATCAAGTCTCGATTGGCAAACCTGGTAAGCGACGAAACCAGGGTTGTTGCCCGGATCAAGAACGAGACATATGACGAACAAGCGTAGTCAAACGTGTCATCTTTTTCTTCTTCTTTTTTAACTCAGGACGTGTTTGGATTTTGAAAGCGAGGGCTTCCAAAAAATGGCCTCCCTTTTTGTTTTACTGTTTTAATTCAAATATCCTCTCTTTCGAAAAAAAAAAGCACTTATTTCAACATTTTAAGCTCTATTTATTTCGCGTAAAATAAATAATTTATCTAATAAAAAGAATGATTTGAAAATATTTTTCTAAATGATAACTTGTATAGCTTGGAATATTTAGTAATAGAAAATATTTTTCAATATTAATAAAAATTTATATCTAAATATTTTCTTAAGTTATGAAAATATTTTTCGTTCATTTAATTTTATAAGTGATACAAACGACTATTTCTAAGAAAATATTTTCTAAATTATTCATTTTTCATAAAATAAATCGAGCCTTAAATTGGCTAAATGCAGTACTTTCAGTAAGCGAGCGTCTCGTGACTTATTTACTCAATTAAAATTATCCAAAAATGAGTGCGAACTTATGGTTCATACTGAATGTGCAGCTTCTTGCGGTAAGTGTACGTGACAAGATCAACTTTGATATTAAACAAACTATTACCAACTTTGTAGGAAATAATTACTAGGAAGGTAGAATTATCACAAAGAGTTGAAATAGATGTCGAAGCCTAAATTAATGAGTGAAGAGAGATCATATGAATATAAAGTGTACAGCCCGTTATAAAGAGTTTTGACCAATGGGGTGGATGCACATAGATCTTCAAAAAGATTTTACCCCTTTTTTTTGTCTCTTAAAAAACTACAAACTTTATGTCCAATCCCAATTATATCTTGAACTTTTTTTTTGTCCCACAAAAAACCACCAACTTTTACTTGAGTCTCATATCTACTTTTATTCACCCTTTGTCCAAACTGCCTTTAAGGATGTGGCATTTCCACGTCATTGCTCTAGTTATTTTCCATATTTCATATCCAAGAAACCCTCTTTGCAGATAATTTTTCATATCATTCCAAACGTCTTACTGGATATGAAATTTAGGTAAAAACTAGAGCAATTAGGGTTGGCTTTTTTCAATTGCTCTTACTCTTAAGAGAGACGTCCTTCTATCTTGCTTAGGGATCGTCGGTTTTGTGCTTAGTCTTCCATCTATCGCAATCAGGGAACTCATGCTCGAGATACTTAGCTCAAGACACTCAAACAACTCACACTCGAGAGTTTTTCATCTCTTGGTTATCAAGAGAAATTTGAACAGAAGGTTAATCAGGGCAAATTTGGGACTCAAGTAAAGGTTTGTAGTTTTCTTTTTATGAAAAAGTTTAGGGTAGATTTGGGACTCAATGTAAAGTTGGAGATTTTTTATAGGACAAAAAAAAGTCAACGGACTTAAAGTTGGGATTTTTTAAGGGTGTTAGGCCTAAAATGATGATGTCAACATGTTTATCTTTTTATCCATTGACTTTATAAAACGAAAGTGTTAATATATTCATATATAATTGATGATGTGGATTACTATATCTTGAGTTGAGATGAATATCTCACTTAGATAATCCATGTGTTACTTATTTTTACTATCCACCTTACGGATTGGGAGCCACATTAGTAATCATGTTGAATTGAAGTAATGGAAGAACGTTAATACATATAGTTTGGGGACTTCTTGAAAATTTACTAATAGTTCGGTGGACAACATTAAATAAATTAAAAGTTTAGAAACGACATTATATGTTACACCAAAATTTAGGGACCATCGGTGTCATCTTTTCAAAAGTAAACTAAGTCTTGAACTCGTAAATGGTGAGGAGGTAATATATATTGGAGATATGATCTGGAAAATTATTCAGAAATTAGAAGAAACATGGCTGAGGGAGGAGATGTTTTGGCATCAAAGATCTAGAGTTGTTTGGCTTCAATTTGGTGATAAGAACACTAAATCTTTTCATCACACTACCCTAGGAAGAAGTGCTAGAAACAAAGTCTTTAGGGTTAAGTTAGGCTGCATTTGGCTCAGCTTTTTCAGGAGATTTTCGGCCTCCAAAACCCCTTGGGAAAAATTTGGGGTGTTTAGCATGCCTTCCCAAGGGGCTTTAACCAAATGATGGTCTAATCCCATACCTTGAGCTTTCAGCATTTTTAGAATGCTGAAACCATGAATTAATGCAATTTGGCCAATTTCCTTTTTTGCCCTAAAAAATTTATCAAAAGTAAAACCCTACTTCTTGCTTGCATTGCTCCTCGCTTCCTCACGACCACCCCGGTCCACTGCTCTCTCTGCCTCACGATTGCTCCTTGCTCTCTCCTTCGCTCGCTCTCTCACTTGTGACTCTTCCTCTATAGGTTCACTCTCTCTCCGTGAATGACTAGTCTCTTTCTCCAACATCATAACCTTCTTGAGAGGATCATATACATGCATTTTTATTTGTTCTACAGCTATACCACATTTGTTAGGGAAACCAAATCTGATCAAGTTGGGCTTACAGTTTTGAACCCCTTGATTCTGATGAAGTCCGCAATTATATGAAATACAAAAAGTTGGTTTGAAAATTCTTTGCAGAAGCATCATCTTTGTGGTTGTGGGAATGGCCATCATTATCTTCTATTGTTGGTTTTGCTGGCTGAATTAGGCTTTATTTGTGATAAGTGGGATCCTTTTGTTTTAGCTCATGATGATGACCATCATTATCTCCTATTGTTGGCCTTGCACTTTCACTTCATTTATGCCCTGATTTGTAGCGTGAATCTGTAGAAATTTTAGACGACATATTCCTGTTGATATTACAAGAAATCCCAAACTAATTATTTCATGATATATTTGTCCTAAATTAATTTCCTCTCACAAAAAAACTCAAATTGATACGCCCGATCAAAACCTACCTCTAATGTATCCTTGTTAACACATGTAGCAGATGACTAGAAAATAAATGGATAGTGAAAAATCACTAATCCGAGGTGAAAAAATTCACGCATGTTGATTCATATGTATTTTGACAGAGGATAAATTTGAGTGAAAGGTATTGGTTTGGGATATCTTGCACGATGAAAATTAATTTGAGATATTTATTTAGAATTGTTTTGAAAGATTAAAGTTTTGGGATAAATGTTTATGGCGGTACAAATTTGAGTTTCTTAATGGAACTAAAATCTTTTATTTTTTTTTTTATTTCGGCTAAGCTTGTTGCCCTCAGTTCACTCGCAAGCTCGACCCTCTCTTGAACTCTTATTCTTGTTCGCCTCTCTCACCGATCACAACTGCCAATAACTAGCCTGAGCATCGCCGTCCACCACTGGAGTATTCATTGTCGTCCTTGCTTGCTTCTTCGACGCTCCATGCTCATCGATCCTGCTTGGAACGTTCCTTGGTTTCACCACTTCTGCCACTCCTATAGCGATCTCCGGCGCGATCACCGTTTAGCTTGTGAATTTTCTCTGGCATCACCGTTTAGCTCCTCGGCCAGTTATTAATGTTCTCGAAAGATTGCTGTTTGTGGATCAAAATGCTCAAGTTTTTCGAGTTTAATTAGGAATAGTTGAGTTAGATATATTTGTGCATGAATTTGAAATGTGCCTAGGGACTCCGGATCTAATTTGCAAAACTGACCTGTTTGTGCAGATCTTTTATTTGTTTATGTTGTCGGATCAAGCTTGGAAGTCGAAAACTTTCAGAGTGAAATTTTGATCTAAAAGAATATTATGAGATTTTATGTCAAAGTGCACGATTTACATGTCGCATCCCCGACGTAGATATTCTATCTCCTAGCGACATCGAGAAAAGATCTAAATATATTTGTTTAAAATCAAGAGAACAATCAGTCATCTTAGAGAAAATGTGCTTATCCGAACACCCCGTCAAAAATGAAATGTGTACGAGAGCTTATTAGAAATCGTAGACTAAAGAGGACGGGAATGAAGAAACGAGAATACAAAGAAACAACGAAAGGCATCAAGAATCTTCTCGACTGATTGACTCGACGAACGATAAATTTCAGATAAATAGAAGTGCCTTACATGAAAGTACAAGATGAGAACGGACATACGCAACATAAACGACATGCACATGAACATGGGAGACAAATGCAACATTACAAAACTGCTAGAACTAAGGGGAAATATCAAAAGTGAGGCTCTCACAAATACTCACAACTCAGCTCCCGAAAAAGAGGAGATCGAAGATGACTTTTCTATATTTTTGTATTCATAATTGATTTACCTATATCAAATAGTTACAAGACACGCCTATTTTATAAACTTAATACACGACTCTTAAACTAATCTAGAAAAATGAGTAGATATGATGTATATACATTGCTTTAACTACATGTCGAAATATGAACCGACTTCTTTGATAACTCACCTAATAATTACTCTTGAAAACTACACAATAATAAAGATACGTCTTGGTTCGTGCATCCGTCTTGGAAGTCCAAAGGACTTCCGCATGCTAATCGACACCTTGTTTAATGTATCGACACTTCTCGATTTGCTCGACAACTCGTATCGATAGTCTCGACATTTATGAATTTGGTTTATTTTCTAACACTCCCCCTTAAACCAAATTCTCTATCTCTTCTTGTAGTTTGCTTTGAAACAAGCAGTCTCTTCCATTGATCGATATCTCCACCATAATCGATATCCAAATAGGCTCTGAGTTCTTCTATAGCAGACGTAACTTGAGAGTGGATATGACCTCTTTCATGTGGATCGATTAATAGTTGTTGGGCTTTGGCTAGAGCTCCAAATGCCTCCTTCGCTTGTGGATGTTTGCACTTGTCAGGATGAATCAGCAAGAATAATTTGCGATACTGATTTTCCACATCCTCGGTGATGAGTCAAAGGATAGATTAAGATACTTAAATGGATACTTGAATCATGAAAGAATCCCGATGGCCTCATTGTC
The DNA here is from genome assembly GCA_019149425.1 of Psidium friedrichsthalianum. Classification (NCBI taxonomy): domain Eukaryota; kingdom Viridiplantae; phylum Streptophyta; class Magnoliopsida; order Myrtales; family Myrtaceae; genus Psidium; species Psidium friedrichsthalianum. The sequence goes on from JAGVVM010002479.1 coordinate 29,144, forward strand.
CATTTCAACTTCGCTAGCCTCAGCGAACAAGCTCTTGATCTAAAAAATTTTCCAATCTAGGAACTTGAATAATATTCAACTCTTGGCCAATTAGCAAATCGACAAGTTAGCCAAAGAGAAAATAACAAATGTACACTTAAGAAATAATTTGAATTACTCGAACAGATCAAACTGCATCCTTGGCGCATGGCAAAGGATCAAATTGCATTGTGACAAACAGAAGCTTTTGAGATTGCTCATGCATTGGTACCATCAAGGAAGGATTCATACACTAGCCATAGGAGAGAACATCTGAGTATCGCAATTATGCTAGTTCGGTCCCTTTTGAAGTTCCACGTTGTTCAAGGTGCTGCAGACACTGGCATAGTTCATAGGGTTTGCAATGCCCTTACCTACTCGAACTTTGACCTTTATGCTTACAGCGTGGCTTATGTCCTCGCGGAGATGGTGACCGTGACCCCGGATCATGCGAACTACGACGACTACACCACGTCTCCTTGTCCCTCGGAGTTTTCATTGGTCACGCCACCTGTAACCCAGCGCTTTCTTACAGCGATTGCGGCACATGCGTTAGCGCTGCTACAGCCCGAATATTGGCGGACTGTCCATACAGTCATGGCGTCAACATGGGGCTCAAAGATTGTAGTATGAGGCATGAAAGCGACTCGTTTATTGATTGAGTATGTGGTCACTGCCTTACGTGTTGCCATGTTTATTTTGTGGGAAATAATTGTTGGGCCTTGGACACAAAAAGGCCCATAGAAAAGGAAATGAATGAGAAGTGTGGGTAGAAGTTAGTCCCACATAGGATGGAAGAGAAGATGAAATTGATTTAAATAGTGTAGCCTCTCAAATGGGTTTGGGGCCCCAAGGGGCACCCCACTTTTGTGGAGGAGAGAGGTCTTGCACAAAGTCAAATCGGTCCACACGCGCGCGCGCCGCCGTCCGGCTCGGTTCGGGCCGGGCCTGGGTCCATTTATCTTTTGGAACTCGGCCCATTTATTTTATCGTTTTTTATTTTTATTTCGAACTGTTCACGATTACTATTCACGCTTGTAATTGGAACGTGCTCGTCCAACAATTCTTGTGTTTATTTTTTTATGTGTATTGTTCGTCTTGTCATATATTTATTCGCTGAATCATTTCTATTTTTCGTAATAGAAATGGCCTCGACATCAATGACGCCTGTTGCGTCTGTTCCAACTCATGGAGAGAAACCTGAGAAGTTCAATGGAACTGATTTCAAGAGATGGCAACAGAAGATGTTGTTCTATCTCACGACCTTGAATTTGGCAAGGTTCCTCACCGAGGATGTTCCTAAGCTCAATGAAGGAGATATGGATAAGGAACAGTTTGCCGCAGTAGAAGCGTGGAAGCATTCTGACTTCCTGTGTCGCAACTACATCCTCAATGGTCTGGATAATTCCCTCTATAATGTCTATAGTCCGTTGAAGACGGCTAAGGAATTATGGGATAGTCTGGACAAGAAATACAAGACTGAAGATGCTGGATTGAAGAAATTCATTGTCGGCAAATTTCTGGATTTCAAGATGGTGGACTTCAGAACAGTCTTAAGTCAAGTTCAAGAACTCCAAGTGATCCTGCATGATATTCATGCAGAAGGAATGATGATTAGTGAATCATTTCAAGTGGCTGCGTTCATTGAGAAGTTGCCGCCGTCTTGGAAGGACTTCAAAAATTATCTCAAACATAAGAGAAAGGAGTTATCGCTTGAGGACTTGATTGTTTGATTGAGGATAGAAGAAGACAACAGACTTTCTGAAAAGAAGGTTGGTAGCAAACTGGAGGTCTCAAAGGCCAATGTTGTTGAAGGCGGACCAAAACCCAACATGAAGAGGAAAAGGTTTGGAGAGGGATCCACCCAAGGCCAGAAAAAGTTCATTGGCAAATGCTACAATTGTGGAAAAGCTGGACATCGTGCCAAGGACTGTAGAGCCAAGAAGAGAAAGCATACTCAAGCTAACGTGGTGGAACAGATTTCCAATGGCGTTGATGATATCAATCTGACTGCTATGATATCCGAGTGCAACTTGGTGGGAAACCCTAAGGAATGGTGGATTGATACTGGAGCAACTCGCCATATATGCGCCAATAGATGGATGTTCACATCCTATACGCCTATGGCACGTGATGAGAAACTCTATATGGGTAATTCATCGACCTCTAAGGTTGAAGGCATTGGCAAGGTAGCTCTGAAGATGACGTCTGGAAAAACCGTGACACTAGTCGATGTACTGCATGTGCCAGACATACGCAAGAACTTAGTGTCTGGATCTCTCCTTAGCAAGAATGGTTTTAAGTTGGTGTTTGTGTCTGATAAGTTTGTACTCTCCAAGAATGAGATGTATGTAGGAAAAGGTTATCTGAGTGAGGGTTTGTTTAAGCTGAATGTAATGACTGTTGTACCCAATGATTCTACGAATAAAGTTGTTTCTGCTTACGTGCTTGAGTCTCCTAATTTATGGCATGCTAGATTAGGACATGTTAACTATAAGTCAATAAAGAAATTGATGAGCATGGGACTATTGCCAAAATCCGACTGTCCAAATGAAAAATGCCAAGTATGTGTTGAATCAAAGTTCTCCAAGCCTCCTTTTCATTCTATAGATAATAGAATCACCGAACCTTTAGATTTAATACATACTGACATATGTGATTTGAAAACAATACCGTCAAGAGGTGGCAAGAAATATTTTATCACTTTTATAGATGACTGTTCAAGGTATTGTTATGTCTATTTGCTGAGTAGTAAAGATGAAGCTGTAAATGCTTTTAGAACTTATAAGTCTGAAGTTGAAACTCAGTTAAATAGGAAAATTAAAACGATAAGAAGTGATAGAGGTGGTGAATATGAATTTCCTTTGAGGAAATTTGTTCTGAATTTGGCATTATTCACCAAATTACGCCTCCTTATACGCCACAATCCAATGGCGTAGCAGAAAGGAAAAATCGATCGTTAAAGGAAACGATGAATGCGTTGGTGAATAGTTCTGGATTACCACAGAATTTGTGGGGGGAAGCTGTTTTGACGGCGAATTTTATTTTAAATAGAGTACCCCACAAAAAGACACAACAAACTCCATATGAGAAGTGGAAAGGCAGAACGCCTAATTTGAAATACCTCAAAGTGTGGGGGTGTTTAGCTAAGGTTGCCGTTCCTAAACCTAAGAAGGTTAAAATAGGATCGAAAACCGTTGATTGTGTCTTTATTGGATATGCTCTTAATAGTAATGCATATCGATTTCTGGTTCATAAGTCTGAAATCCCTGATATACACGTTAATACGATTATTGAATCGAGGGACGCTTCGTTCTTCGAGAATATTTTTCCGTATAACAGAGTATATGAGACAATCAATAATGATAAAGGCCTAGGGAGACTACGCCTAGAAGCGAACCTATAGAGGATGAACCTAGGCATAGTAAAAGACAAAGAATCTCTAAGTCTTTTGGACCTGATTTTCTAACATATTTGTTAGAAAATGAGCCTCGGACCTTTAAAGAGGCTGTGACATCCCCAGAAGCTCCGTTCTGGAAAGAAGCTATCAATAGTGAGGTTGAATCCATCTTGTCAAACCATACCTGGGAATTGGTTGATCTTCCTCCTGGAAATAAACCACTACAATGTAAGTGGATATTCAAAGGAAAATAAAAGCGGATGGCACTATTGATAAATATAAGGCTAGGCTTGTGGTAAAAGGATACAAGCAACGAGAAGGTCTGGATTATTTCGACACTTATTCACCTGTCACAAGAATTACATCCATAAGGATGCTAATTGCTATAGCAACAGTGTATAAGCTTGAAATCCATCAAATGGATGTGAAAACGGCATTCTTAAATGGGGATCTGGAGGAAGAAATATATCTGGAACAACCTGAAGGGTTCATTGTTCCAGGACAAGAGAAAAAGGTATGTCGACTTATCAAGTCACTCTATGGATTGAAACAAGCACCGAAACAGTGGCATGCTAAATTCGACCAAGTCATGTTGTCAAATGGTTTTAAGATAAATGAGTGTGATAAATGTGTTTATTTTAAGAATACTCATAATGGCTTTGCCATTCTGTGCTTGTATGTAGATGACATGCTTATAATGGGTAGTGATAGTGAGGTTGTTAAAGCGACCAAACGCATGCTCACAAGTAAGTTTGATATGAAAGATATGGGGGTTGCAGACGTTATTTTAGGAATTAAAATCCAAAAGACATCTGGAGGACTAGCTTTATCGCAGTCTCATTATATCGAGAAGATTCTTGAGAAATGTAAGAATCTAGATATTATACCAACAAAGACCCCCATAGATGTTAATCTACATCTTTCAAAGAATACTGGTGAAAGTAAAGCTCAAAATAATTATGCTAGTATACTAGGCAGTTTAATGTATGTCATGAACTGTACTAGGCCGGACATAGCTTGTGCTGTGAGCAAGCTGAGTCGATTTACAATTAGTC